>SJYQ01003679.1:563811-586713 GCA_006410935.1 Redunca redunca | reverse complement strand
AACCAGAAAACTTATTTTCCCTTGAAATGTTTTTTCTTATATTTCTAATCTATGTCAGCCTCAGAAAGTATTAAACAAGTTACATTTCTCACGGAGCAAAGGTGCAGTGAGTTACAAGAAAGAACCAATTAGCTCAAAAGTCTGATGTGGTTAAATTCAAGGCTACACTTGTTTTTCTTACATTCTCACTATGTTAACTGACGCATTCCCAGGTGCACAGTGGATAAGAGATATGGGAACTTAGCAACAAGCATTGGCCCAATAATGAAATCCTGCACCAGCACTACTCTAATAACTTTTAACTCTTTAAAAGGCTCTATGTTTTAGGCTTTCCATGCTTCTCACAGTTGGGAGGCTGTAAATAATCATATGCGTAGCTGCAAGAGTCTGGATATACCTGCCAAGCAAGCTAGAATGCTAACAGAGGGGGTTTGATGAGAAATATTCCTCTCATGTCCAGGAGACTTATTAGCTATAGCCCTAAGTTGATTTTCTCCAGAGAAAGGTGGTCAGAGGAGTTGGGGAAAGTCATGAAATAGTAAAACAGACAGATTCTGGTCTTGGGGTAGATGCTTGAGAAAGCCTAGGGAGCCCATTGAGTTCTGAAGCCTTGCTTAACAGTTCTCTTCCACATGACCTTGTCATGGGTGGGATCCCCCCTGGTGGCTCCCAGCAGGTAGCCATTCCTTTCTTCAGGGGATCTTCCCAACCCAGGGATAAAAGCTGAGTCTCCCGCATTGCAGGCAAATTCTTTACCAGCTCAGCCAATTAAGGTCTAGCAATTCTTGCATCAAATATAAAAGTATCCCAAGTTAGTCTTGGAAAATAATGCCGTTCATATAAAGCAGTACACCTGAAATAATTCTGTCACACTGGCAGGTTCTGAAGTTCCTTATCAAGAACTGCTGGGAAATAGAAACACGTGGGCTGCAACTGCCCCCTGGGAGTTTAGAGCGCACACCCGCCGTCCCTGACACTGATGGCTAGGGATGGAGCGACCGCCCCCTTTACAATCGGAAAATAGTCATATGAGCTTTGTAAACAAAAAGGCCACTGTGGCTGGGGGCTGACTGTCGTGAGAGAACAGCCTCCAGCGTCCAGAGGTTCCTGATGGGTTTGAGGCCAATCTGTGTGCGCGTGGACAGAGCGGGCGTTGCGTTGTCTGTCGTTCACTAACGTGTCCCAGGGCGGGGAGCATGCCTGCGCGGAGGAGCGTGTGCTGACCGTCACCGGGCAGTCAGCCTTGCCGCCCGCCCGAGGGAACCGCTGGGGCCTGCGCAGAGGAGCGCGTGCTGACCGTCGCCGGGCAGTCAGCCTCGCCGCCCACCCGAGGGAACCACTGGGACGGGTACCGTCTCCACGGTGCAGGAGGCGCTGAGCCCGGGCCACTGGAGAGGCCAGGCGTGCGCAGAGCTCAGGTCTGTGGTGCCCTGTTGCCTTGGAGGTCAAGGTCGCCTCTCTACGGCTGTGGCCAGTGGTGCAAATCTCTGAGGTCAAACTCTGTCGATGGCGTTGTCTCTGTGACGCGGACTGAGACAGCTCTCTGCAGACTCCAAGTACCCGCAGTGAGGTGAGAAGCCTTCTGGTTCATCCTGAGCCTGACGCCCACTGAGGACCGTGCTCCCACCCAGCCCGTGTGCAGAGATCGCAAAAACATGAGGTAAACCCCCCTGAGCTCTGGAGCCAGCCGGCGCATCCGAGCCCCGGCTCACCCGCGGCCTTGTAATCCGCAGAAGCACCTGCTTCCGTCCAGAGTGAGTTGTCCGAAAACAGATCCAGGTGTGGTTTAGGGCAAGTCCGCATCCTCCTGAAGTAAATGATAATCTTTATGTTTCTTATGCCACTTGATTTTCCTATTTTATTGAGGTATAACTGATTTGCAATGGCATGAATCAGTTATATAGATAGATAGATACACACACATACATACGTTCTTTTTCAGATTCTTTCCCATCATGGTTTATTGCAGGATATTGACTATAGTTCCCTGTGTGACACAGTAGGGCTACTGGTTATCTATTCTATATGTAGTAGTGTGTGTGTGTTAAACTCAAGTTCCTAATCTACCCCACCACACCCCTCCCTTTCCTGCTGGTAACCACGCACCTGTTCTCTGTCTGTGCGTATGTTGCTGTTTTCTAATAAGTCCATTTGCATCATTTGTTAAGATTCTACACATACTATATCATATGACACTGTCTTTCCCTTTCTGACTTACTCAACTTAGTATGACACTCTCTGCTGCTGCTGCTGCTAAGTCGCTTCGGTCGAGCCCGACTCTGTGCGACCCCATAGACGGCAGCCCACCAGGCTCCGCCGTCCCCGGGCTTCTCCAGGCAAGAACACTGGAGTGGGGTGCCATTTCCTTCTCCACTGCATGAAAGTGAAAGTGAAGTTGCTCAGTCGTGCCCGACTCCCAGCAACCGCATGGACTGCAGCCCACCCTCTAGGTCCATCCATGTTACTAAAAAGGCGTTATTTCCGTCTTTTTAGGGTTGCGTGTTGTTCCGCTGTGTATACAGGTGTCCTCTGTCAGTGGACACTTAGGTCGCTTCCATGTGGGAGCTCTGGCAAACACTGCTGCGATGGACACTAGGGTGAAGTGAAGGCAGAGTCCCCCAGTCGTGTCCGACTCTGCCACGCTGTGGACTATACAGTCCCTGGGCTTCTCCAGGCCAGAATGCTGGAGTGGGCAGCTTTTTGCTTCTCCAGGGGATCTTCCCAAGCCCAGGACTGAACTCGGGTGCATGTGTATTTTTGAATGGAGAGTTTTCTCTGAGTATGTGCCCAGGAGTGCAGCCCCTGGACCATATGGTGGCTCTGTGTTCACTTTTTTAAGGAAGCTCCGCTTGTTCTCCGCAGTGGCAGAAAGAACCACTTTTCATTCCACCCGAAAGTGTAGGAGGGCTCCCTTCTCACCATACCCTCTCCACCATTTGTTATTTGAAACCATTTGATTTTCAGTGAGTGTGAATCCCTAATTAGCAGAGAAACTTATTCAACAAGCATTGTAAGCTTTTTATAATATGGATTCTTTCATTCTTTAAGCATATGCAAGTTTTTAATTCTCTCAATTTTAGCTAACCAAATTTTGATGATTTTCAGTAACCTTCGAGGATTATTTAAGTACCATTCACACCTGCTGTTGACTTTCAGTTCAGTTCAGTTCAGTCGCTCAGTCGTGTCCGACTCTTTGTGACCCCATGAATCACAGCACACCAGGCCTCCCTGTCCATCACCATCTCCCGGAGTTCACTCAGACTNCTGGCTACGACAGTGACAGCCCGTGTTTCTGCATTTCTGTTGCTTTCTGAAGTGCCTGAGATGCCTTCAGTGGGTCCTAGAGTATTTTCAGGGCTCTTCCTGAAGACCACAGCCTCTTTTTTCCTCCTTACACCCACCAGAAGCCAAGGACCCTGACATCTGGGTCATGACAGGCTCCGTGCTGCTGCTCGCCACACCCACCTTGACACCGTGCTCTTTGCTCACGCCACCTCTGATCCTGGCACTACGCCTGGGGTCTCCGGGACCACCTCTGCTTTTCTGAACAAAGACCCTGCCTCGGAGGCCGCTGCTCACCAGGGACTCACCAGATGTCTCTTAAGCGTCCTAGGGTCCACACTCCTGAGCCTGCCCCCTCCCCAGTTTGTGGGTTAAGCCCAGGGTTGGCCTGAACAAGGAGACACTCTGAGAGTCTTCTCACCCCCATCTCTGGGAGAACCAGGGATTTATCAGATTTGATCTAGTTTGATAATGATCTCCGTGCTCATCTAAGTAATCAGCAGTAAGAAGGCATCCTGGAGTGGCGCCCCATGTGTGAGCTGGGCTGGGGGCTGCGCTCTGCTATGGAACCCTGAAAAGGCAAGGCCACCCCCCTCACCCCGCCCACCCTGGGCACAAGACGCAGCTGCTGGTGGCTGCTGTGTGCTGGGGGGCCCCACACGCATGGACAATCCAACATGAACAAGAAAAGGCTCAAAAGTGTTTGCTTACGCCTTGACATTTGTATTTATTTATTCTGCACTTTTTCCATAAAAAGATTTAAGGCAGCTAATAACATAGCCATTTTTTTAAAATGTGTTAAAACGTGAATATTGAATTTCCCCTTTAGGAAAATAGCTCAATAATGTGACTCACTTTATATTTTTATGAATATAACTTCAGAGAACATCTAGAAAATCATTTGTAAAACATGAATGTAACATGTATTTCTTAGATAAAGGCTGAAAGGTGGGAGATCATAAGATTAAGGCAGTTATGGGATTTGAAAGCAATTGTTTTCCTTTTAAAATGCTGGAATTTTCATCTCTTCAGAGACTAAAGGAAAGGAAGGGTATTGAAGGCAGCTGGCTGTAGACAAGAGGGCTTCTGTGGGATACAGCCAGCCGGGGCTGCTTTTCCTGGAGTGTCTACATTTCTGAGTCTTTCACCAAGTTTCACCTGCTTAGACATGACCCAACTCTTCATCCTCTGCACTTAAGCCAGAGATGGACCCTTTATTCAAGGGAACAAATTGTTTGCCTGAAATTGGCTCCATTCTCTCCACTGCCATCATCTTCCTCCCACTACATAAGCAACTGGTTTAAAAAATAATTGATTTGAAGCAAATATCACCACCAGGTTTCCAACTTATACTGAGTTGAGACATATGAAAACTATCAGTGAATATATTGACCAATTTTTTACCATCGTTGCTTTTCCACATGCATTCCTACAATCAGAGAAACACAAATTATGTTTATTTATGAGCATGATACAGTCAAGCTCATTTTGAAAAAGTTTTAAAAGACATTTATCATCTTAGCAAAATCACAAAAGCATTTTCTATAGTATGAGAAATGTCCATTTATCAACTAAGATGTATCAACAACATAAATTAATGGCTTTTCTCCGCTGACACCTTTGTCCCCTGATGAAATGAATTCTTAGAATTGAAAACTGCAGAGCACTGCTGAACTTGTCCTGGATATACTGTGATTGTGCTCAAAAGACTGTCCGCTCGCTGGTTCACTTCCTCTGAAGCCTCCCTGGGAAGCAGCGCACGTGTCTCCCGCGTGGGTCTGCACTGACTTTCTGCGTCTGGAGAGCTCCGTGGGCGTCCCTGGTGGCTCAGCTGTTAAAGAATCCACCTGCAACGCAGGAGACCCGGGTTCGACCCCTGGGTCAGGAAGATCCTCTGGAGAAGGTGGTGGCAACCCACTCCAGTATCCGCATCACCACCTGAGTGGACTTGAACTTGGGCAAAACCTCTGGGAGACGGAGAAGGACAGGGGAGCCTGGCGTGCTGCAGTCTAACAGACTGTTGAAGCCACTTTGCCCCAAAGACCAAAGCCACCCTCCCCCGCCCCAGGGCAGCCCTCTGTCCGTGGTGCTGACCCAGAGGAGGGACGCCTGCCCCCTCCAGTGCTGAGGAGGAAAGAACCTGGGACCAGACACCCCCTCCGACGTGCCTGCAGCATCAGGCGGAGTCTGATTCTCACCCTGCATCATCCAGCTCCCCACATCTGGAGAGTCCTTCCTGACTCTTCGTGGTCAAGTCTTCATCTCAGAGTGTCTTGGGAAAAATCAACCGAAAAACCAAGCAACATGGCAGAGGGTAGAATCTCAAAATATTTCTCCCTGTGGTTAAAAATCGCAACCTGGTTTTCCACTGCCAGTCTTAAGATAAGTGTTAAAGTAAATTGAGAGTAAGCTAGAACATCTTATCCGATGCTCTTATCATCTTCCTTAGTGTTTCCAAGCTTCTGTAACAACTTGGTGTGCAGCAGTCAAAGCTGCATCAGCGGAATCCCCCGAGGTTGGATGGGAGAAGCAGTGTCTGGGCTGCAGGGTCTGGGGCCCTCTGGGGACGTGGTGAAGTTGGGGTGAGAGCTGAAGAGGTGCAGTTGCTCCACTCCAAATGTGCACACTGTTGCGTGTGTCAGGGCTCAGAGGCTCCTGGAGGTTCCAAAGCAGAAGAAAACAGACTTCCCCAACCCCAGTATCCGCTTCCCACCACCCGCTGAGGCAAAGCTGAAGATGCTAGCAGTGCTGCCGTAAGGCTGCCTCACGTTTTAAGAGGAAAAAGAAAGAAATCCTCCAAAGTGGAAACATTCAATCTGCTTAAAAACCTCCTGCTTAAAGGAGGTCCTTGACCCTAAGTCCTCATGTGCTGTCTGCTGGCTACAAGCCACGCAAGTCCTAGCAGGGGCCCCTGGCCCACCCTGTGGAACAAAGTCAGCTCAAGGACCACCAGGCCTGGAGTGAGGCCCCCTGGGGTCCAGTCTCGAAAGCAGTGGAGGCACGGGGACCACAGGGCGATGATGAAGACATGCAAGGCTGACCCCAGTGCCGCCTCAACAATTCCAGCAGAAGCAGTCGACGCCGCTGTTTGTTCTTCAACAGACAAGAGGGTTTTTTAAACTGATTGTTGTCAAAATCCTAGGGCCACAGTTCCCACCTGAGATGCCCTCTGGTAACACACAATAGGTGAGGGGTCAAGCCAACCACTTTCCTTCTCGAGTGCCATCAGACATGGGTGGAGCAGAGGGAGTGTTAGGTAGCTCCTGCAGGGAAGGACACCCTTGTTCCCACCTAAACTTTCTCTGCGGGCTCATGGGTGTCACCAAAGACTCACAGTGGGGCAATGAACAGCACATTCCCCTCACGGCCCCCTCATCAGCCAATGGGAATCTATATTTGTGTTGACAGAGGGCTTGAAAATCCTGGCTTCTTGTAGACAGTTAGCAATTAGTAAGCTAGAATGTCTTATCTGATGCTCTTATCACCTCCCTGGGCTTCCCTGGTGGTTCAGCTGGTAAAGAATCCGCCTGCAATGTGGGAGACCTCCTGGAGAAGGAAATGGCTACCCGCTCCAGTGTTCCTGCCTGGAGAATCTCGTGGAGAGAGGAGGCTGGCAAGCTACAGTCCATGAAGTCACAAACAATCGGACAAGACTTAGTGACTAAGACAACCCAACCTGCATATAGCATTGTGTAAGTTCAAGGTGTGCACATGTGTACACGGTCCAAGACAATCGCCAAAAGAAGTTCAGTTAGAGCTGTTGACTCACATAGGGGTGTGTGTGTGTGTGGTGCGAACGTTAAAAATCTGCTCTCTTAGTGACTTTCAGACAGACGATACAGCATTGTTGCCTATAGCCTCCACTCTGCACCTTACATCGCTAGAACTTATTCCTCTGAAAACTGGATTTTTATGTCTCTGACCACTGTCACTGACGTGCCCCGTTCCCCAGCCCCTGGAAACCACTGATTACTGTTCCTTCCAGCCCAACTGTCTCAGATTTCTCGTGTTAGTGAGATCACAGGATGCCTGTCCTTCTCTATCTGACTTATTTCGCTTATCACAATGACCTCAAGGTCCATCCATGATGTCAAAAATGGCAGGGTTTCCTCCCTTTTGATGGCTGAGTCATATACATACACGTGTACACAGGTACCTCCTATCGCCTTTATTCCTTCATCTGTTGGTGGACACGCGGGTTGTCTCCATGTCCTGCCTACTGTGAATGACACTTCAATGGACATAGGAGTTCGGGAAATGGTAAGTCCATTTCCTAGGGTTGTAGACCCAGAAACCTGAATTTCCCCCAAGCCCAGATTTTTAAAAGTTTGCTTATGATGTTCATTCATTTAATCTACATGTAGCTTTATCTTCACTAGTAGGAGACGTTTTATTCTTCATTGCACTCTTTACTCTTTTGAACATGTCTAAATTTATTTTTTTGGGGGGGTGGGGCGCTATGCCGGGCACAGACTGGTTCCAACAGGAAGAGGAATACCTCAAGTCTGTATACTGTCACCCTGCTTATTTAACTTATATGCAGAGTACATCATGAGAAATGCTGGACTGGATGAAGGACAAGCTGGAATCAAGATTGCTAGGAGAAATATCAGTTACCTCAGATATGCAGATAACACCATCCTTATGGCAGAAAGTGAAGAGGAACTAAAGAGCCTCTTGATGAAAGTGAAAGAGGAGAGTGAAAAAGTTGGCTTAAAGCTCAACATTCAGAAAACTAAGATCATGGCATCTGGTACCATCTCTTCATGGCAAATAGATGGGGAAACAGTGGAAACAGTGACAGATTTTATTTTGGGGGGCTCCAAAATCACTGCAGATGGTGACTGCAGCCATAAAATTAAAAGACGCTTACTCCTTGGAAGGAAAGCTATGACCAACCTAGACAGCTTATTAAAAAGCAGAGACACACTTTGCCAACAAAGGTCCAACTAGTCCAGGCCATGGTTTTTCCAGTAGTCATGTATGGATGTGAGAGTTGGACTATAAAGAAAGCTGAGCTCTGAAGAATTGATGCTTTTGAACTGTGGTGTTGGAGAAGACTCTTGAGAGTCCCTTGGACTGCAAGGAGATCCAGCCAGTCCATTCTAAAGGAGATCAGTCCTGGGTGTTCATTGGAAGGACTGACGCGGAAGCAAAAACTCCAATCCTTTGGCCACCTGATGTGAAGAACTGACTCGCTTGAAAAGACCCTGATGCTGGGGAAGATTGAAGGCTGGAGGAGAAGGGGACGACAGAAGATGAGAGGGTTGGATGGCATCACCGACTCAATGGACAGGAGTCTGAGTGGACTCCAGGAGCTGGTGATGGGCAGGGAGGCCTGGTGGGCTGCAGCCCGTGGGGTCGCAGAGGAGACACGGCTGAGCCGCCGAAGCGAGCTGAGCTGACGCTGTGCAGCAGGCAGCTCTCAGTTCCCCGCCCAGAGATCAGAGCTGTGTCCCTGCGGTCGAAGCGCGGGCCTCAGCCGCCGGGCTGCTGGGAAGTCCTGAGAGCTTCTGATCTGTTTGCCGCCCCGACCCCTCCCCTCGGGCAGAACGCCACTGGTGATCCCAGCGGAAGGCACCCGCGTGACGCACCCGTTCGCAGAGCACTGCTCCCTGTGGGACTCGACACCCTGATCCGCCAGCATCCCTGCTGGAGTTCGGGGACCTGCCCAGCGACGGGCCGAGGATGACTGCCTTCCTCCACCAGTGGGAGGAAGTGCTGAGGACAGTGCTGGCTCCAGAGAGAAAGCAGCTGCACTGCCGTTGAACGTTACTGATCCATCAAGAGCTGAGCTTATTAACGTCCCGAAATGTGTTAATCTTAGCGTTTAGATTACCTTTTGCAAGCTTAGAAAAGCAGTTCTGCTTGTAATTATCTTCTCATAAAATGTAATCATAAATGACATCCTAGCTCTGAAATAAACCAGAGGAAACCAGAATATTTTATGTGAAATTTAACATTCTACTGTGCTTNCAATGTACAAGCTCAAATAATATGTCAGAGATTAACTTGGCCATTCTTTCATTTAGGCTTCATACAGCAGATTTCACATTATTTAAAAAGCTTTATATAAAAGTCATTCAAACGTGAATAATTGAAATTATTTTTAATGATTGTCCCATTAGAGACCCAACTTACACAGATCTCAGACTGACCTAGTTTTTTTTTTCCTTCCTTTCATCAGCTTATTTTGTTGGTGAATTTAAACAGATTCATCTCTAATTAGTGTGTACTTTTCAAACAATATTGGAAAACAGCTCCTTTAACATTTGCTCTTTGCATCTGTCGTCCCTGAAACGCAGCGACTTGCCTGTGCTGGGTGTACACAGATTTTCTCTCCTCATCCCTGTCAGCTACGCTGCCGGGAAGCTCTTGATGTCTCTAACCTTTCATTGTGAAGAACACACATCTAATTACAAGGAAAACGACTATGATGTAATAGGGCAAAACTTACATGCCTATCGCCTGGGAGGGGCTCCACAGAGGAGCCAGAGGGAGGGTCCATCCCCGTGGCCGAGCTGCACCATTCACAGGGTCCCAGACACAAGGCTGCATCTTGGTCCACCCCGCTGGTATGAGCAGTATTCATTCGTTAAAAGGTAAGCCAACTATATAGGATTCAAACTTGCCCTAAACATGTAAAAGCATAAATATCCATCCAATCACCAGTCTTACTATAGAGTCAAAGACGTTTCTCTGGACAAGAATTTCCTCATAGAAGAAAACCAGCATCTGTGATCTCTAGCTTGTTTTTGAGAAGTCTTCAGTTCAGTCGCTCAGTCATGTCTGACTCTTTGTGACCCCATGGACTGCAGCACGCCAGGCCTCCCTGTCCATCACTAACTCCCAGAGCTTGCTCAAACTCCCGCCATTGGGTTGGTGATGCCATCCAACCATCTCATCCTCTGTCGTCCCCTTCTTCTCCCGCCTTCAATCTTTCCCAGCATCGGGGTCTTTTCCAATGAGTCAGCTCTTCACATGAGGTGGCCAAACTATTGGAGTTTCAGCTTTAGCGTCATTCCTTCCAAAGAAATCCCAGGACTGATCTCCTTCAGAATGGACTGGTTGGATCTCCTTGCAGTCCAAGGGACTCTCAAGAGTCTTCTCCAACACCACAGTTCAAAAGCATCAATTCTTCTGTACTCAGCTTTCTTTACAGTCCAACTCTCACATCCACACATGACTGATGGAAAAATCATAGCTTTGACTAGATGGACCTTTGTTGACAAAGTAACGTTTCTGCTTTTAAATTTTTTGTCTAGGATTGTCATAGCTATCCTTCCAAGGAGCAAGCATCTTTTAATTTCATGGCTGCAGTGATTCTGGAGCCCAAAAACTAAAGTTGTCACTCTTTCCATTTTTTCCCCATCTATTTGCTGTGAAGTGATGGGAACAGATGCCATGATCTTAATTTTCTGAATGTTGAGTTTTAAGTCAGCTTTTTCACTCTACTCTTATTTTCATCAAGAGTCTAGTGATTTGCTAAGATAATTTGCAAAGCGGTCTGTCATTATCAAGTAGAATTTTTTTTAATTTGTAGAGTTGTATGAAAGAATGTTTAAATGATGTCTTGATAAAATCCTTACAAAGCATGAAACTGAAGTTTCACACACACACAAAAACACTCTTCATACTTACTCATATCAATAATTTGTATTATACATATACTGAGTATTCACTTAGATGATAGTTCACTGAATGTACAATTTAACAGGGATACCTGGGGCCTGGAGAAGGAAATGGCAACCCACTCCATTATTCTTGTCTGGGAAATCCCATGGACAGAGGGCCCCGACAGGCTATAGTCCATGGGGTCACAAAGAATCAGACACAACTGAGTTACTGAGCATGCAACCGAGGCTAGGGAAACCACAGCTGACTCCTGGTGAATGTGAAATACAACCTCTGGGTCCGGTCAGAGGTCTGAGGGCAGTCCTGGGACCTAAGGTGTGCGTTTGGGAGTAATGATGAACTGGGCACTTGCAGAACCACTAAGAGGCAAAGTCAGGAAATTCCTGGGTGAGGCCCCTGACTGGACTCAGCTGGTGAGTGTGTGCGTCCATCAGGTTCCTGCTGCAGACGGGCAGTGAAAGTGAACTGAAGCACTGGTCACGCAGTTGTGTCTGACCCTTTGCGACCCCATCGACTGTAGCCCACCAGGCTCCTTTGTCTGTGGAATTGTCCAGGCCAGAGTGGGTTGCCATTTCCTTCTCCAGGGGATCTTCCTGACCCAAGGATCGAACCTGGCTGTCCTGCATTACAGCGAATTCTTTACCATCCGAGCCACCAGAAGAGCAGGACAAGAAGGCATTTCTAGTCCACCAGGCCAGCTCTCTCACGTGGGCTCCGAACACACTTGCCTGCCAGGATCCTGCTCGGCTTCAGGACCCCAGCAAGGAACTCCCATGGGATCACGAAGAGTCGAAGCAGAGCCAGGATCTGGGGTTTGCTAGAGAGGCTCCTCGCTTGAATGGGGTGTGGGTTCCGCTTCGGGGTCCACGGGACAGGGGCCTCTGGAGGGCAGACGTGCCTCCTGGACTGGCCGCTCCTGCCTGGCCACCTTCTGCTGGCCGCTCACAAACCCCCCTTCAGGGGAGTGCCTCCTCCAGCAGCACCGGAAGCGGTGGCACAGATGGAACAAGAACCTTCCTGTTATCCGGGATCTCGGGTTTTCAGTCTCGAATACTTACTAGTGAGGAGCTAACAGGAAGCTGTGCAAACCAGGGAGGGCATTCCTCACGTGGTCCCCTTGGAGGAGCCGTGTAGTCCCTCCCTGGCGTCCCATCACAGGAGGAGAAAGGTGGCATTCCCCCCGTGGGTGGTGCGGTGAGCCCAGGCCCTCCTTACAGAGGTGGAAGGGGGCTTCTCCGTTATCTTGGGGAGTGAGGAGTCTGGGTGAAAGAACCTCCCCTCTTGCTGTTTCCGGTGCCTGTAGGTCCTCTCCACAAGCTCAGAGGGTCCTGGAGCCTCTGGCCTGGACTGTTTGTTATTTACTTGGAGCATCACAGTAGGTCAGAGTTCAAACAGCAGATACCGCAAGGTGTATCAAGAATTTCTAAAGACGTGTCATGAAATACCCTTTGCAAGGGACCTGCGCCTGTGCAGACTCACAGAGAAAGGAAACGGCCCTCACTCTGATGGGGCTGGACCAGCGGGGACCCCAGCCGCCCATGCCAACACCGCACGTGGGGCTTCCACCCCTGCTAATCCAGAAGGCACGTCTTCCGGAGACCAGGGCTCACCGCAAGGTTCAGAACGTTCTCCTCCTCCTCCCGCCCCATGGGGCTGGTAGCTGCCTGGGTCAGCCTGTGCCAACGAGCAGAAGATGGACCGAAGTGGCCCGGGCTTCTGGAGTCCCGGACTGGCACGAGTGTGCCTGTGGAGACCTCAGGTCACCCACGAGGGGGCCTGTGACTCATCGGCGGTCTATCTGCTTGGTGGCTGCCCCTTCCAGCCTGGGTTCCCCGTTGCCTCCACAGTTCAGCTCAGCTCAGCTCAGCTGCTCAGTCGTGTCCGATTCTCTGCGACCCCATGGACTGCAGCACGCCAGGCCTCCCTGTCCATCACCAACTCCCGGAGTTCACTCATACTCATGCCCATTGAGTCGGTGATGCCATCCAGTCATCTCATCCTCTGTCGTCCCCTTCTCCTGCCCTCAATCTTTCCCAGCATCAGAGTCTTTTCAGATGAGTCAGCTCTTCACATCAGGTGGCCAAAGTATTGGAGTTTCAGCTTCAGCATCAGTCCTTCCAATGAATATTCAGGACTGATTTCCTTTAGGATGGACTTGGTGGATCTCCTTGCCTTCCACAAGCCATGTAATAGTCACCTTGAAAACAGATCTCAGGCAAGTTTATTTTTCCTCCAGGCAGCACCTATTCCTCTAGGCAGTCGTGTGCAAACTGAACTCAGGATCAATCCAAAGACAGAGCCTGACCATGAAACCTGGATGTTCCATGTGGAAGTGGCCCGGGCTCGGCTCCCGAGCTGCATGGATGCTCCTGGGTTCCACACCGCTGCCCCTCGGGGGTCCGTGCTCCGCCGGTCCCCTTACTCGAGGAGCAGCCTGACGCTGAAAGCAGGCTGTGCACTGGAGAGGATTTGCAGCCAGCAGCCCAGGAAACGGCCGCCCCCATCTGGGGGTTTGTCTGTGCCTGTCAGCTATTGCTTTCCCTGTACCAGGCATCTGCTCTGTGCTCGGTGACCCCAGCTGTGGCCCTTTGAGAACACAGGCCATTGGGAGCCCCAGCCATCCACGGCAGAACACAGGCTCTGGTCAAATGCCATGGGTCACTGGGGTCCTGGGCTCACCGGAGGCTCTGTGGGCCCGAAATGAGATGCACCCTGAGCTCAGCAGGATGGCAGGCCCCTCCTGGGAGGGCCAGGCTGTGAAGACTCCACGAGGAAGCCAGTATGCATATGTACACACACACACACACACACACACACACACACTCTAGTATTACTCAGCCGAAACAGAGGGTAAGTGATGCCATTTGCAGCAACAGGGATGGGCGTATAGGCCATCACACTGAATGAAATATGCCAGATGAAGAAGGATAAATACCACATGATATCACTTATATGTGGGATCAAAACTATGCCACAGATGAACTTATTTACAAAACAGAAATAGACTCACTGACATTGAAAATAAACTTATGGTTACCCAAGGGTTGGGAGGGAACAACCAGGAGTATGAGATCAGCAGTCACCAACAGCTATATATAAAGTAGATAATCAACAAGGACCAACGTATAGCACAGGAAACTATATTCAATATTTTACAATAAACAGTAACGGAAGAGAATCTGGAAAAGAGTTTACGTATATGGGCCAAGTCACCTCAGTCGTGTCCAACTCTTTGTGAGCCTTGGATTGTAGCCCATTAGGCTCCTGGGTCCTTGGGATTTTCCAGGCAAGAATACTGGAGTGGCTTGCCATGCCCTCCTCCAGGGATCTTCCTGACCCAGGGATCGAGCCCAAGTCTCTTACATCCCCTGCATTGGCAGGCGGGGTCTTTACCACTAGAGCCCCCTGGGAAGTGCTCTCTGTCTATCTATGTAGAGATACATAAAACTGAATCACTTTAATGTACCCCTGAATCACTATAAACAACTATTAATATACTTCAATTAAAAAAAAGTAAAATTAAAATTAAATCAATTGTTTTAATTTAAAACACAAGAAAATTCGGGGAAGGTGACATGACCAAGAGAAGACCAGGAAAACTGCATCGTCGCCACGCCCTCCTCTGTGGGCTGCAGGGGACGGGGCCGGCTGAAGCAGACAGGCTCTGCCTCACCTCCAGGACTGCACTGAAGGGCCACCCCAGACAGGGGAGGCATTCTTACAAGTGACCCCGTCTGCGCTTTGAAGAGGACACCCCGGTGCACTTGTGAGCTCACGGTGAAGTGACCCCGTCCGCGCTTTGAAGAGGGCACCCCGTACACTTGTGAGCTCACGGTGAAGTGACCCCGTCCGCGCTTTGAAGAGGGCACCCCGTACACTTGTGAGCTCATGGTGACAGGCAAGGAAATGGGTAGCTTTCCTTCCAAGGTGCTGGGGCAGTTGAGATGAGCTGTCCCTTGGGCACCGCTCGGACTGTGGGTATTGCTCTCCCAAAGGCTTCGGAAGTCCCATTAACTTGATTCAGACAATGCACTTTTTAAGTTCTGTGTATGATGTTGCAACCCACTCATTCGATTGTATCTCGACGTTCAGTGAGTTTCAATAAGTGCTGTGAAGTTTAGGCATAGGTGACTCAACCCAGTGTCAGGTAGACTTGGCTTTAAAAGTCACTACACACAGGGACATTGGTTTTAAATTCCCATCCGGGGGTGCTGGACATTGACTAATTCTCCCATCACTTTTTGTAAATGGACAGGATGCGGCCGTACATAATAAGCAATCGGTATCCCACGACAGAACCATCTAAAAACAGCCTCGCTCAAGTGATTCCAGCTTACATAAACCAAAGAGATGGTTTTCCCATCCAACCCAGATTTAAATTGACTGCTTTGTTTAGCACTAAATAAAACGCGGCTTTGTTAACTATCACCTCATCCTCCGGTCTGGGGAGACCCAGCCAATTGCTTCTTAAAACCACGAACAGACAAAGTAAAAATCCATAGCTACGTTAGTTGCAGGTTACCGGTCAATAACTGTTCATTAACTAGCACGTTGCTTCCATTCAGGGTACCACGTCATTTGTTCTCTATTTTTATTAGCTTTGATCATACAATAAGGCTTCTTTTTTTTTTTTTTTTNAATACAAGTAAATCTCTGCCTAACGTGTGTGTTGCATCTTTATTAGCGCCAGGAGCAGTCCTGCATACAAACTTCCTCCCCTTTCCTTGCTCTGTCTCCGTTGCAGAGAGCATCTCAGCAGAAGCAGACACCCTGAGCATCTCGGAGGGAAACGGGAGCCAGTGGGTGGCAAAGCCGGTTAAGCCTGGGCTCCGTCAGAGATGTTGCCCATGATGCTGGTGGATCCCCAGAGCCGGGGGTCCCTCAAGCACCCCCTCCGCTCCTCACCCAACCCCAGGGGTGGTCAGCGCTTGAGGGTCACTGCCGATCACTGGTCCCGCCTTCCTCTGTGAGACCCCGTCCCGGCGGTCAGCGGTCAGCACAGTGAACTCGGGCACCTTCTGGCCCCAGATCCAGGTCTCTCAGGGTCTGTAGAGTCAACGAACCAGGAGGATTAAACAAGATCAGGACTGTGAGGTCCCCATCAGTCTGTACCCTGTCATGGTTTTGTCTCCACCCCCACTGTTCCTCCCGTGCAGACCTCACTTGTGCTTTTAAGATGAGATATTGTCTCTCAGGATTCCCTGGTGGCTCAGAAGTAAGGAATCTGTCTGCAGTTCAGGAGATCCAGGTTTGGCCCGGATCAGGAAGATCCCCTGGAGAAGGGCTTAGCAACCTACTCCAGAGTTCTTACCTGGAGAATCCCCTGGATGAGGAGCCTAGGGGGCTACAGTCCAAGGGGTCACAAAGAGTCAAGCAGGACTGAAGAAACGGAACACACACAGCCACGCACACGTGCACACACACACACACACACACACACACACACACACAGTCACTTCATTGCATTATTGAATTTAAAAGAAAGACTCTTGTATTTTATATTTTATGGGGAAAAAAAAAAACTTCCCCTACCAAAACACTAGTAAATCACACACAAAAAATAGACATTTAATTTTTGACCTTTTTGTCAAAATAACAAACAAGCCATCGGCTGTCTCTCTGGGCGATGCGATCCTTACAATGTTCTTCTGAAAACCAGGCCTCCTCCCAGAAGAGCAGCCAGCGTGCGGCTGGCCCTCCGCGCCTGGGGATAGTCTGTCTCGTTCTCTCAGGAAGCGCGCACGCGGGTGTTTCCATCGTTCTGTTGCTGGTTTAGGGCGAGTTCTTGATGCTTCTCCGGGGGAAAAGAACTTTCAGTTTCTAGGGAACCTCTTAGAGCTCATGCAAATGCAGGCTAAAGAGCGTAAGCATTTCCATTTTGTTAAATCCAAACCAGAGAGGGTTAAGGGCCTCCCAGCTGCTCCTGGAGGAGCTTCTGGAGGCCTGGAACTCAGGGGAAATGCCTCTTGAAACCAAGCTCCCCAGAATCGAGCTTCCCTGCCAAGTCTATGCTCAACTTCTCTATCCAGAACTTTCTTGTCCCACCCTGTTCCCCTAAGGACTGCAGAAAGTTAGAGAAAAGGCGACTGAAAGCTCCACGTCCCAGAGCAGGATCCTGGGGCCACCCGGGTACCAGCCACTCTGTCTCCCCCGCTGCGTCTGGTCTTCCCTGTATTCCAAAAAGCAGACTCAGGCAGTTAATGTTGAGGATGCCAGAGTCCCAGGACGCTCAGTGCCTCCTGAAGGGATACGCATTACAATCTGATTCACGTCTTTGCGCTGGTCTATAGAAACTAAGAACGCCCACCCAGAGGAGGATGTTAACCTCCTGCTGACAAGCACATGCATCACAGGCTGGTTGGAACCAGAAGGTGGATGGCGCTGACTCCCAAAGCATCCCCCTGTGACCTCACCACCCACTGGTCAGAAGGATGTCCAGGAGCTGGCCAGGCATCCTGCAACCCTCGCCCCTAACAAGGCCTTCGGAAACCTTCCCCTGGACACCATCAGTGAGTTCCGGTCCTTTGAGCATGAGCTGCCTGGTGCCCTGCAACTAACACTGTACGTTCCTTCACCGCAACTTGGTGTCGGTAGACCGGCTTTGCTGGGTGTCAGGGAGTGGACCAGAGTTTGGTTCATAGCACCTTTTATGCACAAAGCGCTTGGCTGTGGATGAATGGAGGGCCAGATGCAGGGGAGTGTGGTTACAATGCTCTCTCATCTGATCTTCTCTGAGCGTCCACCTGCATTTTCCAGAAGTTTTTCTCATTTCACCTTTGAAAATTCTGCACTTTTCATCAGCTTCCTTCACCAGTGTCCACATCTTTTCAGCATTTTTTAGAGGAAAATGCAACCCTGACATGTCCTGCTCACCACACAGGTGCTGACAACCCCACTCACACAGCTCACTTGGGTGACAGGGCAGGAGAGAAGGAAATCGGCAGAGAGAAGAGCCCCCGCTGACCACGTCCACACCCCGTGGAGGTCGAGGGTGGCTAACCCCACAGAAGAGCCACTCTCTGGCAGTGGTGCCTTTATTCTTAATTTTGCCCGATGATGTTAAGTAATAATTGGGAAAGGCCAGGAAAAAGAGAAAGAGATCCATTTTTTTACAATAACCTCCCTGACTTGGCTGTTTTTATCCGCTCCCGATTGTGGAGCTAAATGATCCAGGCACAGGAGGAGACACAGGAATCCTCTCGTTCCCCCAAGGAAAGCGAGCCCCAGGCTGCCCGGGAGGAAGCCCCTGCAGGTGCCGGCCTTGCCCTGGGGTTCCCAGATCCTGTTTCAGCCACAGACCCTCTCAGCCCCCCGGGCAGTTTCTTAACTCGCAGGAGGTGGATCGCGGCATCAGTGAGGTCGAGCAACTTGGCCACAGTGGCCACCTACAAGTCTGGCTGTCCACCCCGCGTCCAGCGGCACCCGGGACCCTGAGCCCGCGGTGTAGGAGCGGAATGTGCGGCCTGACCGTCCGGCTCTCCCTCCCCGGCTGTGAAAGCCTGGGCGTCTCCAGGTCAGTCCCCCGCGGTCGCCTGGGCAGCTCCCCGTTTGAGTGGATTCCCTATCCTCAGTGCCAGCCCATCTGTTGCCTTTCCCCATGATATAATGTCCACTCACCCACGGCCCCCGCGGCCCCCCTGCGGCCCCACTGCCCCAGACATCCACTGCCAGCCCTGGCCGTCGAGCCCACCAGGGCCCCTCCCCACTCTGCATCCCAGCAAGACCTGCAGAGGGAGCTGACGCAGAGCCCCTCGGTGTGGGCCCCTGGGCACCGCGCTGTTCCTGGGCCACGGGGATGACCAGGATGCTGGCGGCGTGGTTCACGGTGACCCGCAACAGAGGCTGGTTTGCTGCCACGGCACCTTCAGTTACGGGGCCTGTGTTTCCTGCAGCGACCCGGGGACCCCGTCCTCATCCTCCCAGGGGGGGTCAGCGGTTTCCCGCATTGCTGCTCCTGGTGCCTCCAGGTCGGGAACTTCGAGACAAACAGGTTAAACTAGCCTCTTAACTGATGGGCTCTTTAGCGCTTTCCAACTTCAACGCCTGTGAGGATCTCCACAGGACATAGGACACCGCAGACCCCGACCCATCAGGGACACAGAGCCCTTTGTCCCAGGAGAGCCCAGGGAACTTTGTCCCACCTCAGCCCGTCTCACTCACCGCAAACCCCCATCTGATCCAGCCTCCAGGCACCACGACCCTCATTTACAGCTTGCCGCCGGCATCAGCCTGGGTGACACTCTCTGCTCTTTAAACCTTGGCTTGAGCAGACTCAGAGGGTCAGGGTGGTCCAGGCGGGAAAGCACAGTGTCAGCCCTGGGACAGGGGCCGGTGGAGGGCCTGGCCCAGCAGGGCTCCCACGTGCCCTGCCACCCCGCAGTTTCCTGGGCCGCTCCTAGCCCGCCCCGAGCCGCCCACCCTGGCCGGCACCTTCCTGAGTGGGATGGCCGCCTGCAGTGGCCTCTTGCCAGCTGGACTGCAGTCTGGCCCGACATCGCACCTCCCCACCTTGTTTCACAGTTTCCACTCACCCCCCGGCTGGACACCAGCCAGACCCTCTGAGAGACCAGACGGGGAGGGTGGGCCTCAGACCACATGCGGAGGTAGAGAGGCTGCCTCCAGCTTAGCTGCACGCGGCCCAGCGGGCCCCTGCGGTCTCTGCGGAGACTGGACCTCACGCACGTGCAGTGGCCCCAACAGGCGTGCCCTTCCCTGGCCCCAGGGCACAGTGCTGCCAGCCTTGTGTCCCTGAGGGTCTCAGGGCCAGCAGCACACAGGGCCCCCCTCCCCGAGGGGCCCGGCTCCTGCGCACCCCGAGTCTGGGCCGAAAGCCGGATTGCCCCCGTGCTGACCTGACCGGTGGCTCAGTGCCCCTCAGTCCAGGGGCCTTGCTTTAGACCTGGCTGTCCATCTGACACTCACACCCGTTAGGCAGGGCACCCGGGTGTCCTCCACGTCCTGTGACTGCTGCCCACGCCGGCGGGCTCACCCACCCGCGCCCCACAGGAGGGAGTGTTCACTGCTCCTTACCTATATGACCGCATTACACGCCATGAGCCCACTCTCGGCAGTCAGTCAGAAAAGGATAAATCAAGAGACCTCTGCTTTGAAATCTCACTTTACTTTTGATAAAGCTAAAACTTCCTACAACCCAACAGTGTGCCACGTGGAGTTCAAGTTAAGACAGAAAATCTCTGCATCTTCCCATTTTCAAACCCTTGCTGTCATTGACCTTGAGGGCTGACAGTCTGGAGGCAGAGCCGTGTCCCCGCCGGCTCAGCCTGCAGGCGGGGGAGGCCACCTTCCCCTCAGAGATGCGAGAGCACGGGGAGCCCCTCCCAGCCAGCGCTCGCCAGGGGGACAGCAGACCGCCCAGGCTCCTCCTGGGAGAGCAACTGGCTGGAGACGTGGCTCCGAGCACCCGCAGTGCCCAGGCCGCCTGCTCCCGGGCACCGGCCGTTCCCAGGGCCAGTGAGTCTTGATTAATGGCTGGCTGCGAGAGGCCCCCTGCTGCCTGCGCCCGCCTCCTGGGGCCTCTGGAGCCTCTGTGCCCCATTGCCCTCCTTCTCCGCCCGGGAGCTTCCCGGCTCAGGTCAGAGCAAAAGCAGGCTTGGCTGTGCCCGGCAAAGTGAGGGCTGACCGCTGGGAGAACCATCAACCGCGCCGTGAGACGATCAACTGAGCAGTAAATTAATTAATCATCATTTTATGCCTCATCAAGCACTTTGCTGAAGCTCTCAACAGGGGCCTCTTGAGGAGCCAATGGGAAGCTGACTGTTTTGTTTAGCTGGGTGAGACTTCCATAAACAGGGGAGGTTTTGACAAGCTAATAAATATGTCGTTCGTCTCTGCCACGGGCAGCAGCCGGCCCCACCTGCAAAGTGGTGGGGTTCTGCCTGGCCTGGCGGGCAGTGAGTGATGGCAGAACCATGCCTGGGAAGGTGGTAATCGGAGGCTCGGGGAGGGGGAGCACCCAGAAGTTCCTGCGAGCTCTGTGGGAGGAGGGCCAACCCCACCCCCGGCCCTGTGCTGCCCGCAGAGGTCCCACTAAGTGGGAAGTCGGGATCTCGCCCTTGTGGACTTTGCTGACATCACACAGGCTGTGGGGGCCTCTTCTCCAGAGGTTTCCTGAAACGGGCACCAGTTCACACCTACGGATGCCAAGCGAGACCCTCCAGAAACACATCTAGTTGTTCTAGCGCTCACGCGTGATCCGGGAGTTCTGTGCTGATACTTCGCATCAGCTTTAATGTCCAGCACGGCAGCTTCTTAGGAAAAGGTTCTCACTGACCTCCGTCCATCTCTATTGAGAAAAGTCCAGGAATGCAGAACCACCGTTTTCTAGGAGACTAGGGGCGTTTTTAGTTGACTTTATAACACCCTGTTAATTTCAGATGTGCGGCACAGCTATTCAGTTATATGTGAATGTATATGAAGATATATTCTTTTTCAGATTCCTTTCCCTTTACAGGTTGTTACAAAATAATGTGTGTTTTACAATACTGTGCTACCCGGTACGTCTGTGTTCGTTATCTATTTTATATATAGCAGTGTGCATCTGTTAATACAAACCTGAGTGAGGGGAGAGAAATGTTTTTTAAAGCTAAAGCAGTGTTGAAATTTGGGTGACGATTCTGATGACCTAGCCAATGCTTTCCTTTAGGTTTTAAATCCAATACAGAGTCTGAGGGAGGCTGCTAGAGCATTAAAGAAATGCAAATGCCAGAAGGGTACAAACGCAAACAGCGCACAGATCTCCAGTTTGCCAGTGAATTTTAATCCATCTTCTATGAGAATTCCAAACGCCCTCTGATACCATTTGAAGAACACTCGTGTCAGACGCGGCTCCCCAGGTGGAGCAGTGGTAAGGAGCCGCCTGCCAGTGCACGGGACCGCGAGAGATGCGGGTTCGGTCCCTTGGGTCAGGAAGAGCCCCTGAAGAAGGGGATGGCAACCCACTCCAGTATTCACGGACAGAGGAACCTGGCGGCTACAGCCCATGGGATCGCATAGAGTGGGACACAGCTGAGCACTCACTCCGGTCAGCTGAGCACTCACTCCGGTCAGCTGAGGGTGGAGTGTCTAAGTGCAGGAGATGGGTTGCTGGCAGGTCCAACACATGGCAATTCTCATCAGGACAGCAGGGGTGGCCAGCGCGAACCTCATGCTCGGTGGGTCCCTGCATCTGCCCCGCCAGCTCCTCCCCGGCCTTGGATGGCCTCAGGCACCCTCCGCCCCAGCTCTGGGTGGTTTAAGGTTCCAAACTGCGGAAGAACCCAAGCGGCGCTGACCTGGAGATCACAGAGGCTGGACCTTCAGCCTCGCCCTCCCCACCTCCCGCAGCCTATTGCCAGGCGTTGGGGTGGCTGGCGGGGAGGGTCGAGGGCGCTTTTCCAGCAGGCCTCGCTGGGTCTGGAACCTGGGCCCCGGCTTCCGTCAGGAGCAGCCGCTGTCGGCAGAGGGCCAGAGCAGGTGGCCTCGGCTCCGCGGTCCCCGGCCGCGGCCATCCTGACTCCCGCACACGCGGCGCGCGGCATTCGCAGTGACAGAAGGCAGGCCAGCGTGAGCAGCGCCAGCTCGCTTCCCGGCTCCAAATCACCGTCGGGGCGCACGGAGACGGCGCCGGTTTCCTCTGAAAGGTAACGAACGAGATGGGAGGCGTCGGATCGAGCCTGATGGTTCAGCGGAGCCGCGCGTCGCCCCAGCCCGCCCGTGCGGAGCACAGGCCTTGCGCTTGTTGGCTTGTTGTCTGACGGTGCAGAGAAGCCTGTAGGACAGCCTTAAGGGTGAGAGTCGACTTGCTCCGCTCCGCTCATGACAAAGAAGGGCGCTCCCTCCCGGCGTGCCTCCATCACCGAGTCATCATCCTGCGCTCAAGGTCACGTCCAGGGGCAGGGGCCTCTAAGAGCAGGAGGCAGCGCTCAGGCCTGTCCCTGTCTGCAGGCCACTGGCCTCAAGGTCCGATTAGAAGGCCTTGATCCTAAA
>SJYQ01003679.1:543043-563521 GCA_006410935.1 Redunca redunca | reverse complement strand
CCAGGAGATGGATGTAGAAGCCTCAAGCTCATGGACTCCCTGGTGGGACCCCTGGACGCTCAGGACAGTGTTCTTGCCTTGTCTCCATCCTTGACCTTCACGTGGAAGTTAGCACAGTAAAGACCAGAGACTCGGGGCTTCCGTGACTCTGCTCTCCAGATGCAGGGGTCCCGGGGGTCGATTCCTGGTCGGGGAACTAGATGCTGCATGCCACAACTAACAGCTGGCACAGCCGAGTAAATAATAAAAAATAAAAAAAATAAACACCGGGGCAGGGGTGGGGGAAGACCAGCGTCTTCCTGCAGAGACCAGTTCACTTTAGTCCAGTCTGGTTTCTTAAATGTCCTCACCAGGAAGCCTCTCACCACAGAATGGCTCAGGGCGTTCAAGGGTGACACACGGACCTCACCCCTTAAAGCCCCCTCCCCGAGCAGCAGCCCTGCTTTCCAGTGGGCAAGTTTCTTCCTCAAGGGCCTCGAGGACCCATGATTCAAAAAGGTCCCCCTTCAGCCATCAGGCAGGCTGTCCCTGGAGCCCTAACTTTATCAGCTGCAAAGAGAGCAAACCACTCAGTCCTAGAGGAAATCAGTCCTGAGTGTTCACTGGAAGGACTGATGCTGAAGCTGAAGCTCCATTACTCTGGCCACCCGATGCGAAGAACTGACTCATTAGAAAAGACCCTGATGCTGGGCAAGATTGAGGGCAAAAGAAGTAGGAAACAGAGAGAAAGAGCTTTAGGGAGCATCACTGACTCAGTGGACATGGCTTTGCGCCAACTCTGGGAGACAGTGAAGGACAGAGGAGCCTGGCAGACCCCCGTCCACGGGGTCACAGAGAGCTGGGCACGATCTAGCAACTGAGTAGGGCCAGCTGAGCTGTCTGCATTTTCCTCTGTTTATACTTTAGTAACTTCATTCATTCTTGGTGGGCATGACACGCCTCCAAGATGGATAAAAATTGGTTCTCAGGGGGCAAAACAAAAACCTTACTCTTTTCATCTGCAAAGCACAAATACCCTTATAACACATCGACAGATATACTGTATACCTCTAGCATTAAATTTTATGTGGGTAGGAATTGTGGACAGTCTAAAAGGCTCACTTAAAAAGCAATGATAAAAAAAATAAGACGGAAAAGAACTTTTCCACTTTATCTGCCAAGTTATGAGCAAAGTGTATCTGACTCTTCTTGTAGCTATAACCTGCATTCTTTTCGTGTGTATATTTACACACACACACACACACACACACGTTGCTCTTACATTTAGCTGCTGCCTTTTGCCCCCTCTGCTTTACAGGAGGTCCTTGTTGTCACCTGTTTGATACATAGCAGTGTGTGTGTTAACTTCACTGCACTTAACACTGATAGTTCTGCTTTGACTTGGTCTGATTTCAGTGTTACTGGCCTGTATCTTTCTTTTCTTACCCTCCCTCATGACTTGATTTTGAAAACTTTCTTGCTAACAACAGAGTTGAATTTCATGACCACCACTTCCTGAGTTCTGACATAGACGCTGAACCCACTGGCAAAGAGCTTGATAACTGGGGGTCTGTGCTGGGGACTTTGAAATTCTTCATTTCATCCCATCATCTCTCTCCCGTAAGCTCTGTGCTTCTCTAGTTCAAGCGTCTTTAGCTAACGCATATGTTGCAGACATCTCTCATTATCTTGGTACGTTCAGGCGTGATTTTACACATCGCACATTTGATTGTGACTCTTTGTCTTTTCCTATCTTGAAATTCCTGATTCAGCTGTCATTTGGTATGCTCCTTTCTGGGGCTTCCCAGGTGGCACAGTGGTAAAGAACCCGCCTGCAATGCAGGAGTCATAAAAGACACAGGTTCCATCCCTGGGGGGGAAGATCCCCTGGAGGAGGGCCTGGCAGCCCACTCCAGTATGCGTGCCTGGAAAACCCCACTGTAGCCTGGTGGGCTACAGTCTGCAGGGTCGCAAAAGAGTTGGCCAGGACTGAAGCAACTTAGCACACACAAGCTCCTTGCTGATTCCCCTCCTTACAGAGCAAACACAAGGACATCCTCTGCTCTCGGTGTCCTCACCTGTTCAGAATCATCTTCATTTGTCCTGAAAGATGAGCACTCTGTCGTCCGAGGGTCCAGACGCCTTGCCTCCCGCTGGCTGCTCCGCGGTTCCTCCATCTCTGCCTCTAGGGCTGCAGAGGAGAAGTCTGGCGCTGCTTCAGTGCCCTTTCCCCCAGAAGAAAGGTCCAGTTTCTGTCTTAAATCGCTGCAGCTTTTTGAGGATACGGTTAAACGGTGACAGTGGAAATTCAAAGTTCACCCGCTGCATAACCTAGCATTCTGGTTTGGGAAAATTTTCATATAAAAGTAATGAAAGTAATGAGGATGAAAGCACAACCCCGTGACAATATGTGCTGAGGAAATGCTGTTCAAAACTGACTCAGGGAGCTCCCTGGTGGGCCACGAGTCCGGACTCCGTGCCCCCACTGCAGGGGGCGTGGGTTTGAGCCCTGGTCGGGGAACTAAAATCCTGCAGGCTGCTCGTGGCCAGGAAAGAAAAGAGTTGACTCCAGTGTTGCCCAGCAGGGGCACGTTGCTGTTGTGAGCCGTAATGCAGCCCTGGCAGGACAGCGCTGTCATCTCTGGATGCTGGCGTGTGGGCTGGCCAGAGTGCACACTGTATAGAAAGCGGGGAATTGCGGGGCCATGCGTTTGTGTCTGCGGGTTGTGTAGGGAAAATCGCTTCCTTGGTGTATAGGTGCTGTGCTAGCTGAGGGAGGGAGGGAATGGACGGGGCCCAGCAGGTATGGCTGACGAGGGTAGAGGCTGGAGGGAGACTGGGCCCTTCCTTTATGGGCCTTTGAGCAGCTCCAGGTGTCATGATGAACGTATTCATAGTACAGTTCAAAGAAACAGAGTAAAACAAACCTGGAAGGAAATAAAATCCGCTTTAATCAAGCTGCGACTCGGCATCTGAAAGCTGTCACGCCAGCTTTACCCCCGAGCTTTCGCAGCAGGTCCTGGAGGATCATTTGCAGCCGCCTCCCGGCTGCAGCCCGAACCCGCGGGCCCGTCCAGGTCCCTGCCCACCAGCCCTCTCCTCACTCGAGTGTGGCTGCAACTCACCTTCTCCTTACACCTAGTTTCACAAGCCGCCTGATTTCTGCCTTCTTGGAAAACGTTCAGAAGAGTTCATCCACGTGTTTCAAGTGGCAATGCATCCCAGGCTATGTTGGGTTGTTTGTCTGGTTTAGACAACTATCTCCAGATTGTATCTGATAAGAATTTTCATATGTCAAGCATGTTCTTCAACTGTGATATAGGTTCATGAAGATAGGGGCTGCGTGTTTTAGAAATATCACACCCATAGTAATGCATCACAGATAATGGAAATCAATAGAAAGATTGATTGGTGGCTATCTGATGATCTGCTGGAAAGCTAGACCAGACAGCAGGGTCTCACATACAAGCTCTTATGCCTTCAGGACATTCTTAGAACACGATCCCTGGGCCACTGTATCAGCCAGCATTCAACAACGGCACTATCGGCTTCTCTTTCTTTTACTTCCAGCTTCAAAATATACTCCTACCATGTCAAACAGACACAGTTATGAATAGCTTGCAAGGATATCAAACCAGTCAATCGTAAAGAAAATAAACCCTGACTATTCATCGGAAGGACTGATGCTAAAGCTAAAGCTCCAATACTTTGGCCACCTGATGCGAAGAGCTGACTCACTGGAAAAGACCCTGATGCTGGGAGGGATTGAAGACAAAGGGACAAGCGGGTGGCAGAGGATGAGCTGGTTAGACAGTGCCACCGACTCAGTGGGTATGAGTTTGAGCAAACTCTGGGAAACAGTGGACAGAGCAGCCTGGAGTGTCGCAAGCCAGGGAGTCATAGAGAGTCAAACACAGCTTAGCAACTGAAAACCATGTACCGCCACCAGTGAACTGAGGACATAGATTCTTAAGATTAAAAAGATTTTTCAACTTTTAAGATTAAATTGTCATTGCAGAGAGAAGTAAAACTGCAATATGGAAAACCTGTTTCCAACTAATAAAAAATATCCAAGCCACGTTACCGAGTCTATTGCCTAAGCACCAAATCGGTTAGTGTTTTGTTTTCTTCCCTTGCCTTATCTGTGACTTAGAAAGATCATGTTATACCCTTGGATTTAAACACAAGAAAAGTGACTGAATCAGCAATGTGTAAACAGACTAGCAAAGCAAACAGCAAAGGACCAGAAGTGACACTTTCTCTGAAAGTCTTCGCCACATGAAATGGGCACTTTGTTTTCAGGCCAACAGATGACTCCGGTTGCCTCTAATTTAATCTGCTTCAAGGCTTCCTATGTATATATCATACACAGTATGACTCTCTCACCCCTGATTTTATGCGTGACTTTTCTCTCTAATGGATGCAGAACGTGTTCAAGCCTCTGTTTATGCAGACCACACAGGTGGCATGCCTGAGGCTTTCCACTGAGAACACCTCCCAACCTGGACAACGATGTCAAAGACAATGAAACTTGGGGACCCCACCAGTCTTCTGGGTCCCAAATGACCCCCCTGCCATTCATCACCTACGACTGCAGAGCAGAAGTCTACAGCGAGTTGAATCTCTCACTTTTATTTTTCCTTAAGAATGCCTGGAAGAATATATATATATATATATTAAATGTAGGAGTTTCAAAATTTGCCACAATCTATCTAAGAGTTCTCCTTGATGTCTGGGTCCTTGAGTTCAGCAGCCCGCACCCTCTTTCCTTGCATCTAACGAGAGAGACCTCATCAAGAAGGAGTAAAGGAGCCATGCACAGGTCTAGTTATTCTTCTCCTCCGCTTTCCTCCCCCACGTTGAAAGCTCCCCCTCTAGAATCACTCTCCCTAACCCTAGACCACGAGCAGTGAGCCACTGTGGGGCCCTTGGTGGCCCGGAAGGACGCTTTCCTCCCCCACGTTGAAAGCTCTCCCTCTAGAATCATTCTCCCTAACCCCAGACCACGAGCAGTGAGCCACTGTGGGCCCCTTGGTGGCCCGGAAGGACACCCCACTCTGCCTGCACGTGAACGAATGAGCAGCCTGACACGCCAGCCTGTGAGGACTCGGCATTCCCCCCGAAGCTGTGGCCCTTCCTTCCAGATGTGGACGGTAATGCGCCCTAACAAGTCAAGCCCCTGCTTCTCCCCAGGGCTGACAGCCCTCAAGAACTGGACCCAAGATTGCTGCAAACCAAAGCACGTTGGCCAGGATAGAAGGAAAGCTTCATAATTAAATCATTGCTCAAATAGCAGTTTTCTTTCAGTTCTCCTTGGCTTCCTGTCTGGCCAGTCACAGGGTTTCATCTGAATGTCTAAGACCTTTCCTTTGCGGTTAATGGCTTGTGCTACTAAGCGTGCCAGTCCCCGCAGCTCCACCGAGTCCCGTCCCCACTGCGTCTATACAAAACGCCGTGTCTGGGTCAAAGGCAGGTCCACACCGTGAGTGCCCACAGACCCCGGGGTCCCCTCTGAATTCCAGGTGGACATGTCCTCCTGAAAGGTCATTCTTGAGAGGACCCACAGGACAGATGCTGAGATACGATTTTAAAGCCAACCGGTGCAGCTTCTGTAGTAAAGTCTCTTAGAAATACTTTAAACAGAAACACAAAGGGGTTTTATGGCAGACCCACGCAGCCTGATGGTTGAGCAACAATCCTTTAATAATGGCGAAACGTTCTGACAGTTAGTGAGGGGTGAGGCTGATGGTCCCCCTCACCGCAAAGTTTCAGGGGGTTAAACGAGCAAACCTGTTTCTCATTCATTCGCCCCATGTCCCTGTGATGGCTTTTGCTTTCATCCGTCACACGCGCATGTGGATGGCTGGTGGCCTGAGGTGGGTCACACTTTCTGCCCATCCTGGACCATCCAGACGGATGGAACCACCAGCTGCACACAAGCTGCCTTTGTGGCAGGTGAGGGGGATGCGGTGTCTCACACGTGGGCTCTGAGAAAGTCTGTGCGGGTTGTGTAGCTCTGTGTGGGTCCCTGTGGCAGAGCCTCTCTCAGCTGAGCTCAGCCAGTGCACACCCCTGACGCAGCGGGTCAGGGAGGCGATGCCCCAGGAGTGGGTCCCTAAGGAGAATGAGAATGCTTACTGACAGATGGCTCAGGGGCTACGAAAACAGCCACCTCCCAAGACCTGGAAGAATCAATCCTACAGTTGGGAGAAACAAATGGGAGGCGCAGAGATCACAAAGGGGAAAGAATAAGCCAAAAACGTTAGCACCATCAGAAGAAGGCAATAAAATCAAAGATGACTTCACAACAGGACATCTATTTTAGCCAGCTTTTTTATTAAATAAAAAAAGAAAACTAACTTTTTGATTCATTCTACTTGATACTCATCGGTGGTTTTAAATGCTTGTGTCTTTTTAGTTCATTAAATATAAAGTTTGGTGATAAACATTTTTGCGAATCATGATTTCCCAAATGTTGCCTTTAGAAACTGAGTTCATGAACTACCTGCCTCCTAGGATGCCTTCATCTGTACCAGCTTCCCTAAATGGCACTCAAAAACGCTGTTGGCTTTGATTACAGGTTGAGTGGTATGCAATGGAAATCTGCTATCTTGCTAATTAAGTTAGGATAGCAAACTAACGGGATATGAGAATTAATCTGTGTTCTGCGAAGGTCTGATTCTAAGGTGCTCCTGTGCTCATGTAACATGATTAGACCCATTTGCTGTCATTCAGGCTCTCAGTTGCGGTGGACGCTGTGACACCACGCAGCAGCTCACTCCTGTCTTCTGCCATCTACCGGAGTTCACCTAAACTCATATCCGTTGAATCAGTGATGCCATCCAACCATCTCATCCTCTGCTTCCTCCTTTCCTTTCTGGCCTCAATCTTTCCCAGCATCAGGGCCTTTTCCAATGAGTCAGCTCTGCATCAGGTGACCAAAGTCCTGGAGCTTTGGCAGCAGTCATTCCAGTGAATATTGATTTCCTTTAGGATGAAGCAGAAGTAGGTGTTTTTCTGGAACTCCCTTGCTTTCTCCATTATCCAGCGGACAATTCGATGGATCCTTTGCCTTTTCTCAACCCAGCTTGTACATCTGAAAGTTCTCGGTTTGAACATTCTTTGGCATTGCCCCTCTTTGAGATTGAAATGAAAACTGTCCTTTTCCAGTCCTGTGATGACTGTTGAGTTCTCCAAATTTGCTGACACATTGAATGCAGCACTTCAACAGCATCATCTGTTAGGATTTGAAATAGCTCAGCTGGAATTCTATCACTTCCACTAGCTTTGTTCGTAGCAATGCTTCCTAAGGCCCGCTCGACTTTGTAATCCATACGGATGATATCCACATATTACTCAAATCTGTGGAGGAACACACCGCCACACCAGGGCAAAAGCGAGCTGTGCACCCTGTTTCCAGCACACAGACCTGAGACCGCCTGGAAAAAGAGTCCTGACAAGGAGCCGCCCCAAATGGGCAGTGACACACGGCATGGATAAATGGCTTTGAACTTGGCAGGAGGAGGGCAGGGTAGTCTCAGACCTGGGCGGCGGACAGGTGCTTCCATTCAGAGGGACACAATTTCTGGCTTCAGTGGCAAGTGGCATCACTGACAACCAGGAAGCTTCATGGAATTAACCGCTCTGTTGTTTCGGAGAGGATTGCTGATATTGACCCAAGCCTTGGGGTCTCTACTGTCACACTAGGTAATTTTTTAAAGACTAAAACCACCTTTTATGATCCTGTAGGTAATTGAGGGGGGTGGCGGCTGTCCTCTTTTTTATGGCTGGGGCCACAGGGTTGGATAAGCTTCCCTCAAAGGGGACCATTCTTTCCTGAGGCTGTCGAGATGCGGGAGAGGTGGCCGAACTCGGTCTTGGCCTCTGGACAGAGTGAGAAAGATGTGCCTCTAAGGAAGCTTCTAAAAGAGGAGTTAAGGGGATGATGTATCAGAGGACACCCCGGGGATGCTGCAAGTCCCCGGAAGAAGGCGATCCGTTGGATAATGCAGCTTGCAAGGGGGCGGTGGTGCAAGGACAGCCTGGGGGCCGGTGATGAGGCGGGACAGTCCGCTGAGGCCGTGGCCTGAACACAGCCCAGCGGGCATCCTGAGCCCACTGAGAAGTCATCGTATTATGACTGGGGACACTGAGGCCAGCAGAAAGCCTCCTTTTCAAGCATCCAAAGAGACAGGAATTGCAACACTGCTTCCGAGACGTCAGAGGCAGGAGGCATGGATCTCCCGTGGACTCGCTCCGGGATGGCCTCTCGGGGGAGCAGAGCTCGGAGGGCATGAACCTCTGCAAACAAGCCCTGCTGGAAGGGGCTGGCAGAGCCCGGGCCAAGGTCACCCACACTTCCGTGGCTCCCAGTCAGCCATGCCCACGCTTGGCTCCCAAGAGTGTTCCCAGCCCTGTGCCTCTGAGTCACTTCCTCCCTCAAGCTCATCTCTCTGTTCATGTCAGCATGAGATTAACCACATTTGTTCTCACCTCGGAGTGACGTGGAGGCGTGCTTACCTGCAGGCCTCTGTTCTCCCCTCCAGCCCCCTTGAAAACTGCCTCTAACACTCACTTAGCAAGCGTTTGGGTGGCTTTCCCAAGAAGCAGAGACTTATTCCAACTCCTGGAGACAATCTCAAAGACCGGCGAGTGAGAGGGAGAGGCCTCCCTGGTACATGGTCACGGCCAGAACTTCCCCAGACACGGGGCTCGTCACCAAGGATGGAGACCCATCCCATGTCTGGGGAAACGGGCATTACAGAGGGAGGGGGCTCCTATTTCCCACCAACAGGGCGACTTCAAATTCCAAGTTGGTTCAACAGGGAGTTAAAAGTCCTGTTTGCCATTAGAATTAATTACCTCAGAGTTTTGCTTTTTCATCCGGGACTCTAGACGCTGCTGCTATGACACCAGGAGAAGGTTCAGGAACTGACATTGGTTCGATGTCACGGCTGTGAATTTTATTTGCCTAAGAAGAGTGGGAAATGCTCCCGAAGCCCTCACAGGGACGACCGGTGGGTCTCCCCAGCTCTGAGAGCTTGCTGGGCATAGGCAGGGGAAGGGGCTTCAGGTCACAGCTGCCAAACAGACCCTTCACCCGAGGGTGCCCCCAGATACCACGTGTGGAGGCCAGTGGTCTCAGCCAGTGCCACCATCGAGCCAGCTCACGGACTTCATCCCAACGCCCTCGGAGGCTTCTGCCTGCCTCGCCCCGCCTGGAAGGCTGGGGGATGCTTGGCAGGACTGGACTGGGGAGTGGACAGGAGCGGCGATCCGGCCGGCCACAGGCAGGGCAGACCAGAAACCAGAGGCCTCCCCGTCCCCTGCCGCTAAGGCACTGGAGCTGAAATCCCACAGCGCCCAAAGGCCGAAGAAGGCCCGCCGGACCCGGAGGGGCGGGGCCCAGGCTGTGGGGCTCCGGGGCCCCCTGCACAGCTTGGAGGACCTGCCCTGGGGGGCCTGGGCCCAGGCCAGCTCTCAGAGGGAATCTCATACTCTTGAGTCAGAGCCTGAATCACTGCACCATCCACCCTTCAGCAGGACAGACCCCTGCGGAGGCTGACATGGTGGGGGTGCACTCAGGTACTGCCTGCAGACCCCAGCCCGGGTGGGCCTCCATTCCAGATGAGCCTCCATCCTAAATGGGCCTCCACCCCAGATGGGCCTCCGCCACGTGAGGCAGGAGGGAGAAAGGTCCTGGAATCCAGCCAATCCAATCCATTATGTAAGGCCTTCTTCCTGAAAGCCCGGCAGGGAAGAGGGACATGGAGGGGGGCGGGGCTGGGGGGGGGCGGGGCTGGGGGGGGCGGTGCTTTCTCACCACCACCCCCCCACCCAGTAGGTGTGACGGTCAATGAAACTCAGTGGTTTGAAGGTGATCCTGCTGTGCAAACACAGTTATCTAGTTGCTGTCTTCCGTGTTTTACCCAAGATGGTGACAAGTGTCTGGGATGTCCTCTGCCTGCCACTCAGGTCTGTAAATAGAAGCGGAATCTAAACTTGCTTTGTTTACCCTGTTAATGCAGAGCCTTTGGGGATGTTCACAAAATTTTCAGCGGAAAGGGGAGACCACCACTTTGGAGAATTTGGGGGCCCTGACCCACTGTTCTGGATGCTTCTGTACAAAACTTCTCACATATCTTCTCACAGCCCTGGAGGGGGCATGGGTCTCTGCTCGGAGGAGGTGGGGCAATAGAGCTGAAAGGCAACGACTCAGTTTCCTACAGGGTTGACGGATGTCTCCCCTTCCACGAGGTCCTGGGTGCAGTTATCTGTTGGGTTCTAGACCCAAGCGTCCCTCAGTCATTCAAGGTTCCCATAAAAGTAGCTGAGCTCCCGAAGTTCTGAGTGCTCTCCATCCAGGGCTGTGACAAAGAAGCCACTCCTCAGGCCCAGCGAGCAGGATTCTCCTGTGGGATAACTCAGGGAGGAGAGCTGGAAGGAAAGCAAACCAGCCGACTGGTGGGGCTAAGATTCCATCTCCCTCTGCTTTCCCGATTTTGTGCTTGTTAGAGTCAGGGGAAAGTCTTCTAAATAGGCTTTAAAAAGATACTGTTTCTTCAGGAGGGGGGTGAAGGCAGCGGCTTGCGGGCTGTCAGCTGTCAGCTGTTTGCCCGGCAGCCCTGCCCCGCCCCAGGTGGGGAGGGCACATCCGAGGGCCCCTCGACCCCCCACCCCCGCCTGAGTCATGCTCACTCCCCGCCCACTGCGTTCATTGCGTTACCTCTGCTGGACCCGCTCCAGACTTCCAAATTTAGCAATCCTCTGCTTGGGCACGGCTTCTTGGAGTCCTAGCCATATCTTAATGATGCCAAAAAAAAAAAAAAAAGTGCGCAGCCTATTAAACATGATCTGATGGCTATCTGCAGCTTGAGCGATGTAGCTGACAGCTCAGAATGAAAGAAGATACAGGAGGCCCCACAACTGTGCACGCAGAGCGCGCTCAGTACAAACAAGGACAGTAGATTTCATCTCTCCAATAAACCGGAGGCTCATCCCTCCGGCCGCCCACCGAACCGCCGGGGCCTCCCTAACAACCAGGCTAAGGAGGGGGCGCTGGGGCGGGGGCCAGGGGCCCCACGTGAGAGACCTCGGGTCAGGTGCAGGCTGCCTGCCCAGCTGAGACGGCCCTTTAATCTAATCTGTTATCCCAACGTGGTTTGTAGGAACAGTAAACCGCACCCAGATTTAAAGGATGAAAAAGGCCTCCACCGTTTCAGACCTCCACATCCACTGGGTGATGCGAGGGGGCGCCCTGAGTGGCCCGCGGTCTTCTCTCCGTTCTGAACATATCAGAACGGGGGAACGAAGCTCTCGTCTTCAGGGATCAGGTGAGGGGTCAGAAGCAGGGAAGGTGGGCTTGCGGCCTGCCACCTAAGCGCCCAAGAACTGTCTGGGCAGAATTCAGCTCTTCTCCAGAAAGCTACTGGTCGTGGGCAGGCTGGATTTGCTCTTGGGGTAAAGTTCCTTCTTAATGAGCTGCAATTCTTGCTCAACAGCCAGCCCCCACCCCAGGCACTTCTCATCAAGATGATAACATCAACCCAGGTGCCGGGCAGTCTTTAAAGTCGTAAATCTTCGCCAGTCACCTAAGGGAACCGGAGGAATAAAGGTGAAACAAGTTTGCAAGAACCTTTCCCAGGTGTTATTTTGCAAGTCGAGAGCTAATTGATGGTTGTGCCACAATAGCTACAAGTGATAAAGATCGTGTAAACACTCCCCACTGGAGGCAAGTCAGGGAGTCCCGGGGGTGTGCAGCCGCCAGATGGAGCCGCTGCCTCCCGCCGGCCAGCACCCCTGCGCGGCCTGATGGCTTGGAAGGCCGGGTACCGCCGGTACCGCCGAAGTCAAGCTGAGGAGGGTCCCTGCGAGGGACAGAAGTCTAGGCAAAAGGATGGTCGGGGGGAGTGGGCAGGTGCCTCCCGCCGAAGTCAAAGGCTGAGAAACAGTGGTGGAGGAGCTTGGATTTGCTCTTAGGATCCCATCTTTGCCTCCTCCCCCCACCCAACACACACACACCAGCTTCTAAAGGGCATAAAATTCATTTTAAAGCTAATAACTCTCTTTGCAAGATGAGGAAGGGGAGGAAAGGTACCCATGGTCCCCGCCCCTCCCCTGCAACCCTGGGCATGCACCGGGGCCTCAGGATGTAATGGGATTCTGGGGGCTGGGGGCGAGGGTGGGAGAGGGGTGATAAAGCCCAGTGAGAATTGCCACACAGAAGCACAAAGCCCATTTACATTTCCATTGGCTTCACAAGAAGAAAATGTGGAGTTTTCCTCATTTTTGCCATCGCTGAAAAATTAGCCTTTGCCTTCTGCAAAGATGGTCCTGTTTACGTCCATGATATCACCCTCGACTGAGAGGGAGTCTGGAGCATCAGAAAAACTTTTAAAAATTACGGATAATAACATTTTCATTTGCTTCTTTATATTCCGTAGCCAGGTTTTTAAATGCATTTGCTTGGGGATTTTTTTCTTATGAAAATAGTATTATGTGTGACATTCAGGCTTCCATAAAAATGATGAGAGCCACAGTGTCTTTGATGCTATGTATTTGGAACCTATAAATAACACCAATATAAATAAGTCCTGAAGCAACAATGGGCAAAAGGAAGTCCTGTCAGATTCCATGCCAGGCTCACCCCGGTTGCCTTTCTGTTTCACCACCTGAAAGTTCAGGAGCACCACTGCCTCGTCCAGGAGGATGGGGTAGGGATGGGGGACACACCTAGGCCCATGCCCAGCGGGACAGCCCTGCCTCTAAGACAGACCCTCTTCCACCCGGGAGGGCCAGGGACCCCCAGGGACCACACCAGCTCTCAGCACGGCCGGTGACTGGAACTAGGGAGTGAGAGGAAAAGCAAGCTGCTGAAGGAAATGCCTCTGGCTCCCACCCCCTCTTTATCTTGCCTCTGGAATTCTGCACCAGTGAATCTCTCGCTGTCAGCTCTTGCTTTGCAAGAGTGTGAGCTCCTGAAAACAGGGCTTAAAAGTTCTGATTATTTTTAAAGGATTAAATTGTGTCTTGTTGGTGTACTCTCCTTTGAATGGCAGAGCTCTGGATCCACGCGTTGGCCATTTTCACAGCATCAGCCTGGGTTTGGAATGACTCACTCGGAGAGCTGGTGCTCCGGTGGGTGGGAGCAGAAAGCCGACGCCAGGGCCCCGGCTCGTGAGACTTTCGGGTCAGTTCTAGGCCTTCCCTAGTGGTCACCAAGTCCCCAGTGTCTCAGATGCCTGCAGCGCAGGCAAGACCCAGGCTTGATCCCTGGATTGGGAAGATGCCCTGGAGAAGGGTATGGCAACCCACTCCAGTTTTCTTGCCTGGAGAATCCCATGGACAGAGGGGCCTGTTGGGTACTGTCCATGGAGTCCCAGAGTCAGAGACCACTGAGCAGCTAACCCACCGGACAAGCCAAGGCCGGGCTATCCCAGCCGCTGGCAGACGACGACCTGAAATAAGGCTTACACAGTCCTTCAAATTCTCTCCTTAAGAAACCAAATTAAGTCCCCTGCCCCACCCTGAGGCAAATGGATCTGCCAAAATACAGGCCTCCTGTAGTAAAGGCCTCCCCAGGATAAAGAGACCACTGCTGGGCAGGGCTGGGGGACATGTCCAGACGTGTTCAGTTCAGTCACTCAGCTGTGTCTGACTCTTTGCGACCCCATGGACTGCAGCACACCAGGCCTCCCTGTCCATCACCAACTCCCGGAGCTTACTCAAACTCATGTCCATCGAGTCGGTGATGCCATCCAGCCATCTCACCCTCTGTCCTCCCCTTCTCCTCCTGCCCCCAGTCTCTCCCAGCATCGGGGTCTTTTAAAATGAGTCAGCTCTTTGCATCTGGTGGCCAAATTATTGGAGTTTCAGCTTCAGCATCAGTCCTTCCAATGAATATTCAGGACTGATTTCCTTTAGGATGGACTGCTTGGATCTCCTTGCAGTCCAAGGGACTCTCATGAGTCTTTTCCAACACCACAGCTCAAAAGCATTAATTCTTTGGTGCTCAGCTTTCTTTAGTGCAATTCTCACATCCATACATGACCACTGGAAAATCCCTAGCTTTGACTGGACGGACGGTTTTCACCTAAATGAACAGTTAGCAAGCAGACGTTGCCGGGGAACCAGGCAGTGTGGCCCGAGGCTTCCGAGCTGTGGGGCCTGGGCCACGCCAGCTGTGGCGGTGCAGACTCAGCCCCGAGAGTCTGTGGGTACCGGGCACCTCCCCGTCACTCAGCAGTGCTGAGACTAGGAGATGACCCGGACCCCTCGCCGCCCCATCAGGAGGGGATGCTCGGTTCCGGGGCGGGACCCTGCAGCGGCTGCCGCAGGATTGGCTGGCGGCCGAAGGCCCCTCCAGGGCCGGCCGCCCTGTGCCTGCTTCGCTGTGTGCATTAGCTAGACCTGTCGTTTTGTTTTTAACTTAATAGAGTTAATTTAAAACAGCTTTGTCATTGCTGCAATCGGAATCATTTGCTGTTTCTAAATACAGGCCAATTTAAAACAAGCAACCCTCTTAAGTTCTAAAATGAATTTTCTAAAACTTTAGCATAATTTACAAGGATTAGTAAATCTGAGCCATTTCTTAGACGTGACTCCTGGAGGGACTCGGGCTTCCATCGGGGAGGATTGTAACTGTGAGCAGTTCTGATGCAGGCCGGGCCTGAAGTCCAGGTCAGGTAGGAGCTGTTCCGAGCTGAAGCAGCAGCCCCGGGAGTCCGTGTTCGGGGTGTTTCTCCTGCCCTGCTCGTGGTGGAGAATCGGGGGATAGTGGGTTTTCTGCAGAAGCACCCTGGCCCCTCACGGGGACGGGCTTGGCCGCAGATCCTCGCTTTTCCCTGGAAGAAGGTGTTCTCAGGGGCCCTGCGGAGCCTCTTGACTGCCCTCAACATCGGTACTGACCCCGACCCTGAATCTGGGTGTGGTTTGCACGCTTGCAAGAATTCACAGCCACCTGCTCCAGCACTCCACGCAATCCCCAAACGGGGGAAAGCGAGAAGCGCAAATATTTTTTCTAACATTAAGTAAAGAGACGTAGTCCTCTTACTCTTCCCTTGACCCCTCCCCCTCCTCCGCTCCTCCTCTCTTCCTCCCGCTCCCCCCTCCCCCACAAACGCCGCCTCTCCCCATGAGTCTCACAGGTGACCACGTCGTCTTGCAGGGAGGGGACTCATCCTACGAGGGGGCTGCTGAGCCCTGCTGAGACCCCCTCCCGAGCTGCCCACCTGGGCCAGGCCTGCGGACCCTGCAGCCCAAACAGAGCCGACCCCAAAAGCGGGCCTCTCCTTGGAAGCTTGGCAGAGCTTGTCAGGCCAGCATGCTTCGAAGGACCATCCAAACGCATTTAAAGTGCAGGAACAGCAGAACCTCGGGTTTGATAACTGTTATCGGAGCCAAAAGAGTTACATTAAAAATAGATCGTTTGGCCACACTCAACAAAGTCAGAGCTGCAAACGGCCTGAATGGTCTGGGCGGGCAGGGCCCTCCTCTCGCTGGCTGGCGACCTGCGTCTGCTGGTGAGTGTGGCCAACCGCACCCCTGTGTTAGGGGAGCCCTGCGCTCCAGGGCTGGGCCCACAGGCAGGCGGGCAGGCCCAGCCCAGGCTCCACCGCACAGGTGGGCAGCTTCCCTGAGTCTGCGCTGCTCACTCCCATCCTGGTATTCACACCCGTGGACAAGTGAGCAGATCTCACTGCCTCCTGAGTCCTGAGCTCGGGCGGAGCGCAGCGCTGCAGACCGTTCTGCCTCGTTTGTCACTCATCTCCCCCAAAAGCTGCTGTGGAAACAGGAAACATTTGGCCGTGCTGGTGAGTCAGGAGGTTTGAACTCACGACCATTCCAAGTGTGCGTGCTGCGTGCCGAGTCGCTCAGTCGTGTCCAGCTCTTTGTGATCCCCGTGGACTGCAGCTCACCGGGCTCCTCTGCCTGTGGGCTTCTCCAGGCAGGAATACTGGAGTGGGTTTCCATGCCCTCTTCCAGGAGATCTTCCCGACACAGGGATTGAACCCGACTCTCCCGTGGCTCCTGCGTTACAGGCAGACTCTACCGCTGAGCCACCGGGGAAGACCAGGCCGCTACTAGATACCCCCCNCTAGATCCCCCCCCCCCCACCCCTTTCAATCTGATCGTCGCATATTCAGGCTCACCCTTCATATTCGATGGCCTTGCCCCCTTGTGCAGAGAAAGCACCTTTCAGACGATGCAAACGGCATGTTTTCTCAATCACTGAACGACTCGTTCAGACCAGCAAGAGCGGTTCCCTTTGTTTCCAAAGATTTAGGAAACAGAACTACCAGCTGTCCACCTGCACTTGTCTCACTCTGATTCAAGGGAGACCAGTAAAGGAGGGGAGACCATTTCTATTGGAGGAACTTTGCTGCTGCGCTCCACAGTTGACATCCTCTGCCTCGTGCTAAATGGAGCTTAACCCAGGGGAAGGACCACATCTGGAAAAGATGCTGAGGTGGCCGCAAAGGAGACGCGGAGGAGAAATGCACTTGGAACGAGGGTGAGGGGCCGCTGCTCGGGGGCCAGCGGGGACGTCTCTAGACAGCAGCGCAAGCTTGCATTGATCGTTTTTACGTTATCAACATAATAAAGTTTTAAAAAAACCTCTCTGCTTGAGAAAAAAAGCACAGCTACTGTCCTTTCGCGAGTATAGGATCTTCACTGGCACCAATTCTTCAATATCATCTTTTGTGAATTATTGAATTGCATTTCCTTTCGAAGTTGGCCTGGTCAATTTTCCGCCCACACATTGTGTTCAGGAAATTCCGGATAGAGGGAGATTTTAGAATGGAGGGAAAGATATAGACCCAAAAGACACCCTCGTATTTTAGGAATGTTTGCTTCATGAGGGAAGAGAGACTCGTCGTGGCAGAAAAATCGTCCTTTCAGTTTGCTTTCTGGGGGGAGGGGTTCAATTTCCATAAAGATGTGGCTTTAAGTCTATATATTTTTAACGAGATTGACTTGTTTCAAGCCATGTGGAGGTATGGTTATGTTCTTCACGGACAAGAGAGAGAGAGAGATTTATTTCCCAGAAACCACAGAATGCCAAAATCTCCCTGGAAGGGATAGCCCCCACCCCCGATCTCCCCGCTCCCCGGAGCCGGCCCCCCTCCACTGGGAACAGATAAAGCCTGTGATTTATTCGGGGCGCGCCCGCTTTGCTCCGGGGGTAAATACTGCACCCCTCCCACGAGGGTGCAGCTGGATCTAGCCAGTGGCTCAGCGGGGCTGGGAACGCGACCCTCCCCAGCTTCCTGTCGGGTCTGCAGAGTGGAAGCATCTCATTTAATTAACAGCAGAAGATGAATGATCATCTGTGAGCTCTACTCACAGTCATATTTCAACAGTTGCACCTTTCTGATACATATTCTTTGCTTTTCCAACTGTTCTCTAATCTGAAAGAGTTTGCAGTGTCAGCAATAAATGAGAGTTAATAGGATTTGCCTTTTATGAGGAGAAAAATGTACACAGAACTCAGTCATGAGAAGAAAATGAAAAGCCTACTTAATCGGCAAGAGTAGAACATTTTGCAACATCAGATGAGCTAATATACACCCACTAATGCATCTAACACAACCTATAGGAAGAGATACACGATTTCATGACTTCCTCCCCCAACGTTAACCAAAGGATCCCAGTGATTCTGACAACTCTTTAAATGTACTAGTGATTACTAAAGCTAAAAATCCTCGACTTTATAAATTATTAAACCCTGGCAGAGCCTGGAGATGTTGTGGGTTTGGTTCCAGACTGCTGGAATAAAGCAAATATCACAACGAAATGAATCGCACAGGGGTTTTGGCTTCCCAAAAGATACCTTTGCACTGTAGAGTAGTCCATGAGTGCACTTAAAAAAAAAAAACAATCCATGCACCTTAATTAAAAATACTTTGTTGCTAAAAATTGCACCATCATCTGAGCCGTCAGTGAGCTATGGAAGCAGCATCAGAGACTGCAGATCACAGTCCACCATGAGGCATCAGTAATGAAAAAGTTTGGAATATTTTGAGAATCACCAACATATGACAGAGACGCAAAGTGAGCAAAAGCTGTTGGGAGAACCGTGCCAATAGGCACGTCTGCTGCAGGGTTACCAGAAAGCTTCGATCTGTAAGGAAACACACAGTGCCTGCCAAGCACCATGAAAAGAAGCACAGTAAGATGAGATGGACTTCAACTGTCCACGCCCAGTCCTCCAGGGAGAAGGAGCCAGAGGCGCTGTTAGGGTTTCTGCACCTCATGGTGTTGGAGCCTGCCGTGTAGATTCTGATTTCATCCAATCGGAACAGAAAGTCCAGGAACTAAATAGAGCACAGACAAAAATGTAAACATCGGTAAGATGACCTCTCCAATCACTGCCTCGAAGGAGGAATTTTTTCCGTAAATGGTGTGGGGTTTGGCACTTGCACAAAGACGCAATTTGATCCATACCTCACACCACACACCCCAGAGAACTGACTTCTGAGATTCCAAAGGAGAGAAATAGAATTCCTTCTCTTGGCATTGTTAGCCATTCTTTTTAAATATTTTCTTTAATGGACCTGACGTGCTTCCCTGGTGGCTCAGCTGGTAAAGAATCCACCTGCAATGCAGGAGTCCCCGGTTTGAGTCCTGGGTTGGGAAGACCCGCTGGAGAAGGGTCAGGATACCCACTCCAGTATTCTTGGGCTTCCCTGGTGGCTCACAGTTTCAGAGACGAAGTGGTAGACCAGCCAGGAAGGGCAGAGAACGGGCTCTCCAGGGGCTCAGCCTCACCTGCAGCGCCTTCCCGTCTCCAGGGTGCAGGGCCCTGGGGGCGGGGCCCACTCACTGAACTCACATGAAGGGGTTATGGATTCACAATGAACTGGACTTTCCACGTTAGAAATTAGATTTCATTTTATCTTAATTTTGGAGTTGTCTGGGGGCGCTAAAATGTCTGGTTTCACAGAGTTTGGACTGGTCCCCCCTCCAGGCAAGTTAGTAGTGAATTTCTTTTTCTTCCAGGTGGAGTCATGGAACATTGTGTTTCCTCTAGAGAGAGTCACGTGGCATTGATGCCACCAGGACCCAGCGTGTGGCAATCAGTAGGTCCCTTCTGAGGACAGAAGCCTCCTCTCATTACTGATGCGACTGAGAGGTCCCCTTCACCATCTGCAGGCCCCACCAGAGGCTGGGATGCGGCTCAGACCATAGCCTGACCTGCGGTCACACAGGAAGCTGACTCTGAACAGTGCGTTCTAGCCAGGTGAGAAGTAGCAGTGTGACTATTACTGAGATGCCAACGTTCTCGCAAAGATCACAGAAAACCCGGCAACTGTGAGGTCACCTGCGGTAGTGTGTTACTGTGACCATCTTGGGTTTTGTACAAAGTCTCCCAAAGATGGTCACGGTGTAGCCCCCCATCCATCAAGTCCGTCTCCCAGACGCCAGCCGAGGGCCAGCGTCGCGAACCCGCCTTTCCAAACCGAGCAGTCTCAGGCCAGCTGTGCTAACCCTCTCTGTGCAGAATTTATTCTCTTCAACAGATTTTTGGAGTGTAGCGGCTCTTATCCATTAAATATTCGTTTTTAAGTTGAAATTGTGGGAATTAAGTTACAGGGTGTGCAGAAGTCCCTGAGAGTGAAGGGTTAATGAAAGAACAGAGACATGTATGTACAGGTGGGTTGATGGCTGTGTGTCTCTCTTCCTTTTCCAGCTGCCTTGCGTGATTTATAATAAGCTCACATCGATAATAAAGAACATCAAGTAGTGGAAATTAATGGAAGCCCTGGTGCCCGGAAGTCCCCAGCATAGAGGCTGGGAGAGAAGTTCTCTGTCCCAGACACCCTGGGACACCTCCCCCTGGAAACGGTTATCTCCAGCCTGGTGGTGGTCATCGCCTCTTCACAGGCATTCTGGCAAAACTCGAGCTTAAATCCCACTGACTGCACTCTTTTATCGGTTGAGAAAGAACCAATCTTGACCGGGTTAGCACCACTCGTGGGATCTGCCCCATGGCCCAGCCTCCGCTCTCATTCCATTATTAAGAACCCCAGGCCATGGATGGACACAGAGGGCATCCCCACGGCACCGGTCCTGTGATACAGAATGAAGAGTGGTGTGAGTCTGTCTGAACATCTTCCGACTGTCAGATTACTTAATCTGACAAGACCGGGCCAGAGGAAATGGGCATTGGTTAAGAAAGAATTTTAATAAAAGCTGAGCCTAAATGATCCTTCCATGTTTAAATCCCCTAGCATCACTGGCTTTTCAGTTGAAATGGGAGGAATACGGAGGTTGCTACTGATGAACTCAAAAACGTTTCCAGGAAATGACATAATATCAGACTTGCAAGTGTGAAAGTGGCTTGGAAGCACTATTTGTCATTTCTTTCAGAGTGGACATGAGTGTCTGGTCATGAAAATTAACTGAGGGCAGGCCCTGCAGAGGCTGAGGGCCTGCGTGCGGAACGGGCAGGTACTGTGTGAGCAGCCGAGCTCCTTCCTGGGGCCAGGGGCTGGG
>SJYQ01003679.1:497907-543005 GCA_006410935.1 Redunca redunca | reverse complement strand
GGGGGCTGGGGCTGGGGCTGGGGGCAGCCTCCTGTTTTCCTGGCCTGCAATTGGTGCGGCTTCGGTCCCTGGAGCCCACCACGTGCGGTGGCTGTGGGCGCTGGAGTGGCCACAGGGCAGCCCTCTGCAGAAAAAACCTAGCCTACCGTTGCAGGGAAGCCACCCCCAGTGCCATGGCCTGAGTTGTGGTGAAGATGCTCCAGATGACCGTTCACTGCAGCTGCGTTCGATTGCTGAGCAGAGGTGGGGGCCTCGGGCAGGCAGCCAGGGGTGAGGAGCCCTGCCCACGGCGGTGTAAATACCCCAACCCCTTCCCCGGCATCCCAGACCACTGACGCTCGGCAGCAGGGTCTCGGTGGGTGGGTCACCCAGCTGGTGCCGTCATCTCAGGCAAATTTGCTTTTCCACTATCTGGTGACAACATTACTATGATTTAGACGAAGTTTTCTGTCTGCAGATTAAAGACTCAAGCTTTTTCTGAAGGTGCCGTTTCTCCCTAATGGGATGGGTCCCATCCCCATAGCAGGGCCAGAAGGAAACTTAGAAAAGACGTTAGCAGTGACCTTGCAGCAGGGCCAGAAGGAAACTAGAAAAGATGTTGGCAGTGACCTTGCAGGATATAAAAGGCGCCCTCAGATTCTCCCTGTGGCATTGCCGTATTTCCAACTGGAAACTTATATGGCTGGAACAGAAACGTGTTTTCTTCCTAGAAGTATTTTAAAAGAGAAAAAATCAGTGCTTGTAGATGACAGTGAAGCCCTTGGCTTCGACCTTTCATCTGTTAGAGACACAACGGCTCGGAGGCTGGTGTCCAGGCCCCCCGGCTGCAGGCAGGTCCCGGCAGGTGTTTGCTGGGAAGCAGGTCATCAGAAGCCAGGGCTGATCGGGACAGACCCTGCACAGTACAAATGAGCCCCATCAAAGCACAGCGGCAGAGAGATCCATCAGGGAGGCAGCCTTCTGTGCCTCAGCCATCCCCGCTCCCGGACCTGGAAGGGAAACCCAGCGGCTGATTCAAAAAGTGACAAAAACCTCAGGCAGAGGAGAGATTCGGTGCCAGGCCGTGTCCTTGAGGGAGGCCGAAGAGTCCTTCAAAATGCAGAGAGGCAAAGTTTCTTCAGAGACGGGAAACTTCAAAACCGTGTTTCCAGGATCCCAGGACGTGAAGCTGGCGAGGTCCTCGGAGGCCCTGGAGGGGGTGTTCCCCCCCGAGGCCTCTTAACAAGAGGAGGGCTAGTCAGCGTGGGGACAAAGTGCAGCGCAGGTCCACCTGGCCTCACCCCAGGTACAAACGCACGGGGTCTCCAGGAGTGTTGTGAGCTGAGCAAGGATTGTTGCTGTTCAGCTGCTGAGTGCTGTCTGACGCTTTGTGACCCCGTGGACTGCAGCACGCCAGGCTTCCCTGTCCGTCACTGTCTCCCTGAGTTTGTTCAAACCCATGTCCACTGAGTCAGTGTTGCCATCCAACCATCTCATCCTCCGTCGTCGCCTTGTCCTCCTGCCCCCAAACTTGCCCAGCATCAGGGTGCTTTCCAATGAGTCACCTCTCCCCATCAGGTGACCAAAGGGTTGGAGCTTCAGCTTCAGCATCAGTCCTTCCAGTGAACATTCAGGGTTGACTTAGGATTGACTGGCTTGATCTCCTTGCAGTCCAAGGGACTCTCAAGAGTCTTCTCCAACATCACTCTTGAAAAGCATCAATTCTTTGGCGCCCAGCTTTCTTTATGGTCCAACTCTCACATCCATGCATGACTACTGGAAAAGCCACAGCTTTGACTAGATGGACCTTTGTCAGCAAAGTGATGTCTCTGCCTTTTAATACACTGTCTGGGTTTGTCATAGCTATTCCTCCAAGGAGCAAGCATCTTTAATTTCATGATTGTAGTTTACTGTCCGCATTGATTTCGAGCCCAGGAAAATGAAATCTGACACTGTTTCCACATTTTCTCCATCTATTTGCCATGAAGTGATGGGACCAGATGCCATGATCTTAGTTTTTTGAATGTTGAACAAGGGGTCTTTGCAACCCAAAGAAATTTGGAATTCTATTTTACAAAAAAGTAAACAAAGCTCCCCAGGGGTCAGTGCCCTCCTAGGAAGAAAGATCTGGAACTTGGCTCTTTGCACTCAGCCCTGCAGCTCCCAGATGATGACAGCCTGGGCCCTGGCAGCAGAGTCCGGAACGGGGCACAGGAGGCGTCAGGCAGCACTGCGGCTGGGAGGGAGCCGGCGAGGGCGTTGTCTGTCCTCTGCTTTTTCCTCTTCGGGTCCCTGATGACAAGGCCAGTGGAACCATGACCCCCAGACATGCCCAGGCCCTGCTCCTCCTGAGCCTGTGGCTGTGTTGTGCTCAATGACAAAGACGCCTCTGCAGAGGGCATTTCGGAGATGGAGCATCGTCTGGGCCCCAGGCAGGCAGTCTCTCCTTGTGACCCTTAAAGTAGACGCCGTCTCTGCCTGGAGGCAGGGGAGCTGGCGACATTTGAAGGCTGAGAGGGGCGTGAGTGGCTGCTTCCAGCAGGCCACAGCGGGGGCACGAGAGGCACCCGGGGGACCTGCTGGTGTGCGATCAGACTCGGCTGGTCTCCTGCAGGAACACCGGGCCTCAGCTCCACCGCAGGATGACCTGGACTCCATGAGCAACAGGAACGAGCTTGGAAGTGGTTGCACATCCAGGCCCCCAGCAAGGTGAGCGGCCCCCCAAGACTCATGGGCTGTGCTGCTGTGGACACGGGTGTACAAACATATCTTCCGATCTCTGCTCTCAACTCATCTGAGCGTTTAGTCAGGAGTAAATCGCTAGACCACACGGCAGTTCTGATTTTGACGTTGTAAGCACGCTCCATACTGTTTTCCACAGTGGCCGCGACACTTTACATTCCCACCGACGGCACACAAGGGCTGCTGACTTGCCGCCACCCTCGGCAACACTTTGGTAGCTTCTGGACGTGTTTGATGCTGGCCGGCCTCATGGGTGTGAGGCGGTGTCTCTGCGGTTTTGGGTCACCTTCCTCTGCTCTCAGTGATGCCCAGCGTCTTCTCGTGTGCTTGTTGCCCGCTGCGTGTCTCCCCTGGAGGCGTGTGTCCGGGCCTCTCGCTCCTCCGTAATCGAGCTGTTTCCTCTTGGGTGCGTCGCACCACTTCCTCATGTGCTCTAGCTGCTGACCTCGTGTCCCGTGTGTGACTTTTCTCCCCCTCTATGGACTGCCTCTTTACTGTGCCTTTTGATAAATAAGAAGACTGACTGTCTTTGAAGGATTAATTGTCCTTCTGAAGAAACCATAAGCTAAGATTAAAAACTATAAAAAGTTAAATGAGCTTTTATGCAAACACTTAACAGAGTGCTTACCACGTGTGTGCAATAGGTGTTAGCTTTAGTGCCAGAGGGCTTAGTTGCTCAGTCGTGCCCCACTCATTGCGACTTCATGGACCGTAGCCCACCAGGCTTCTCCATCCATGGGTTTCCCCGGGCAAGAATACTGAAGAAGGGGATCATCTTCTCCAGGGGATCATCCCGACCCTGGGATCAAACCCGCATCTCCTGTTTCTATTGCGCTGACAGGCAGACGCTTTACCACTGAACCACCTGGGAAGCCGTAGAATTAGTGGATACCAGACTTCCCTGGTGGCTCAGACGGTAGAGCGTCTATCTACAATGTGGGAGACCTGGGTTCGATCCCTGGGTGGGGAAGATCCACTGGAGAAGGAAATGGCAATCCACTCCAGTACTGGTGCCTGGAGAATCCCATGGACAGAGGAGCCTGGCGGGCAACAGTCCACGGGGCCGCAGAGGGTCAGACACGACTGAGCGGCATTCCTGTTCCTGTGGTCTAATAATAAAACTACTGCTTTAAAATTTCAGAACTTGAAAAAGTTCTCCATTAGGAATCATTTTGCAAAGCATTTTAAATTCCAAAGATAATCAGCCTCCTTATTTATAAACACACTTTATTAAAGGACTAAACAGGCAGTATTGGCTAGTCATGGATTTTACACTTAGATTTTTTTCATGCTAAAGTGTTGAGACTTTGGGTGGGTTCTATGAGCTAAATCTGCTCTCAGCCACAATGTTCACTGCCGCTGAAGTACATAGAACCATAATACGGTGGAGATGCCGACTAGTCTGAGCTTCAGTGCCACAACTTGAAAAATGAGCCTTGGGTTAAATGGGCTTTCGCGCTGGAAATGTCTTCTTTAAGAGAGAAACATTTAAGAGCTAACATTCAAGTATGGTCCGTCTGCAGCCATCGGCCTCCTCAGTTGCCTTGACCACTCGGGACCCTGCTGATCCCCGGTGCTGTGATGGTGCCATTGACACCTTCCGGTCCTCCGACCAGCCTGGCTGGGAGCCACGCTCCTCTCTCCTGTCGGTCTGGGGCGAGTCACAGCCAGCGCCGCCCACCTTCACCATCTGCAGGATTGCATGGCCAGCCAGGCAGATCGATGGAGGAGCATCAGAGTCCCCCAGGTGATGCTGAAGCCATGCCGCTGTCAAGCTGGTGACGGGCACTCTTTGTCACCAACAGAGCTACGTTGTGACCGGAAAAGGGGAGGAGTTCTTCGTTTATTCAGCCAGTAACTCTGAGCCGGGCAAGTGCTCCATCCTGGAAATGAAGTGTGCCTGGGTAAACAGCGATTTGACCACCCTGCAGACCATGCACGCTGTGATGGACACCAAGATCTTCTCGTTGTCAAATTGCTGCAGAACAAGAGCCCTTCTGTTTAGACCTGTTGTCTGAAGATGGATCATCCTGACTGGTTGAGTTCATCCAGCCAATCATTCAATTATGTACTTCCTCAAAGACAATTTGTATAACTCAGCCTGGAAATGCAGAAGAGCCGAAGTGCTCGCAGGCTGGTCATTTCTCCTGGGTTTTCTTGCAGAACTACTGCTACATTCTCTTCAGGGCCTCTGGTTTTGTTTTCTCTTGTGTTCCAACCCTTAAATGATGATATACCATGAGTGAGCGGCTGACATGGTCTGCACAGTGACACGGTCCTCTCGGCCAAAATAAATTCAGACAAAGCAATTAAAGTCTGCCTCTTTGCAATGCTCCGAGTTGCCCAAAGTCAGCGGTGTGCATAAATTATAGAATCCAAAGCCAATGGATTCCTTGGCCGATTCCGCATCACAAAATTACCCAGAACCAGAGGAGAATCAGATGAATGCCAAAGACCACATCTCCCGTGACGTGGCATTCTTGGGATGGTAAATCAAAGGGGATCTTCAGGAGTGGAATTTAGCTCCAGTGGAAGCTGGCAAATGGACCCTGAGTAAAGGCTGATGAACGCGATGGTTCTTCTGGAAGCGACTCTGTTACCTGTTCGCTTTGCCCCCGTTTCCAATGGACAAAAGCGTATCGGGGGAGGGGGATTTTTAAACTGTTCCTGCCTGGAGACTAAATAATAACTGGGTTTTATTTCTTTTACAGCTGAGGTGGAAACACAACACTCTGGCTGGTGGGCAAGCCATGGGTCGGTGGTTCCCTAGCCCCGCTCAGCCCACGGCACCCGGAGCCCATGCAGAAAGTCAGACGTGTGCAGCGTGGAGGTGCTCTGAGCAGTCAACCAACTGTGGTTGGAGAGCATCTTCCTTCTTCTGAGTTTACATCCGTCCATGGTGCCCTTTCCTTCACCAAAGGCAGTGTCAGAGCAGGGTCAGAGTTGTGTTTTCTGTTGACTTTTAATGCCTTCTCTTGTTTAAATTCTTTGGCATTGCCTTTCTTTGGGATTGGAATGAAAACTCATCTCACACGCTAGTAAAGTAATGCTCAAAATTCTCCAAACCAGGCTTCAGCACTACGTGAACCGTGAACTTCTAGATGTTCAAGCTGGTTTAGAAAAGGCAGAGGAACCAGAGATCAAATTGCCAACATCCACTAGATCATGGAAAAAGCAAGAGAATTCCAGGAAAACATCTATTTCTGTTTTATTGACTATGCCAAAGCCTTTGACTGTGTGGATCACAATAAACTGTGGAAAATTCTGAGAGAGGTGGGAATACCAGACCACTTGACCTGCCTCTTGAGAAATCTGTATGCAGGTCAGGAAGCAACAGTTAGAACTGGACATGGAACAACAGACTGGTTCCAAATAGGGAAAGGCATACATCAAGGCTGTATATTGTCACCCTGCTTATTTAACTTCTCTGCAGAGTACATCATGAGAAACGCTGGGCTGGAAGAAACACAAGCTGGAATCAAGATTGCCGGGAGAAATATCAATAACCTCAGATATGCAGAAGACACCACACTTATGGCAGAAACTGAAGAAGAACTAAAAAGCCTCCTAATGAAAGTGAAAGAGGAGAGCGAAAAAGTTGGCTTAAAGCTCAACATTCACAAAACGAAGATCATGACATCCGGTCCTATCACTATGGGAAACAGATGGAGAAACAGTGGAAACAGTGTCAGACTTTATTTTTTGGGCTCCAAAATCACTGCAGATGGTGACTGCAGCCATGAAATTAAAAGACGCTTACTCCTTGGAAGAAAAGTTGATGCTGGGAGGGATTGGGGGCAAGAGGAGAAGGAGACGACCGAGGATGAGATGGCTGGATGGCATCACGGACTCGATGGACGTGAATCTGAGTGAACTCCGGGAGATGGTGATGGACAGGGAGGCCTGGCGTGCTGCGATTCATGGGGTTGCAAAGAGTCATACACAACTGAGCAACTGAACTGAACTTGTTTAAATAAAAGTTGGCAACCTTTCCTGCAACCTACGATACACTTATTTTCTTTAAAAGTTTTTGAAAATTGAGAATTCCCAATTTTCCAAATCCATTTTCACAGCAAACACTTTACACAGTGGTTGAAGGCTTGGGTTTGAGGAACGTGGGTGGTGGATACAGAAGGGCCGGTGGAGGGGACACACGCAGGACGAGCCCCCATTCCATGGGCTCGGGCCGACCTTGGGCTGGATGGGTCCCCTGAGCCCTGAGCCCCTCCACCCTGGGCGGGCACCCTCGTTCGTTCCCAGCACCCGTGGGGAGCAGCCGTGGAGGTGGGGAGACGGTGAACCCACAGCAAATGCTGACACGTGGCTTCAGGAGGATGAAGAGGTCTTGCTAAGAGGAGACGTCCCTCTGGCTGTGGACTGGGGTCCAGTCCAGTGGGTTACGGGCTTACCCGTCAGGCCATGTAGAGCCGCCGGGCAGTGACACAGCCTTGGTCCTGCCGTGCCGGAGATGCCCAGTCTGGGGGGACACGTGTGGTCAGAGGCGCTCTGACCAGCCGGCCAATCTGCCCGTGAGGGTGGCGCTGCCGTGCTCCGCATGCAGGCTCCACCGAGCCCCGCAGACCCTCCAAGCGGCAGGCAGACCCCAAGCAAACGGGGTGCGCGGTTCCCAACCCCGGGCCGGCAGCCTTGAAAGCTTTGCTTATTCTTCAGGTCCTCCGCTCTTCGCTGGCCAGAGGGGTGGGCGGCCGAGACTGGCACCCGCAGCGGTCCAGCCGGAGGCCAGCCAGGCTCAGCCGGCGCCGGCCACGGCCGCACCATCCACAGTGCGCTCTCGAGCCATCGTACCGTGTGGACCCGTCCACATTCTGTGCATTGTCTCTGTGCTGAAGACTTAACACAAATGATGGGTTGACCAGGAAAAGCTAAACGAGTGAGTGAGGGGCTTAGAAGCTTGGGCTCCCCGTTGTCCCCCAAGTCCCCATCATCAGAAAAACAGTGCGGGTCGCTGAGCTAACGATGAGGAGGGCTGCCCCCTGGTCAGCCTGATGTGGACGCTGAACCTTGAGGACCAGGGACAGGGATCTGCCCGCCGCCTGGAGAGTCAAGGTCACACGGACGTGCAGAGACGCCAGCACGAGTGTCGGGAGGGCCCAGGAGGAGCTCGACCCCCTTCTGGGAACACGCCCACCCTCGTCACCCGAAAGTCCTCTCTCCTTGTCTGGCAGGGAATCCCACCCCTGGGACCTACTTACGAGATGCCCTCAGAGGGTCTTTTGACCTAATTCAGCCAGCTCAGTGGACTTTTACTTAAAAGCCCTTTGGGTTTTTATCTCCCAGACACATGCCTTGTTTTGTGTTTTGCTTTTCTTTTCCTTCCAGATTAGCTGATGGGAAGCAGGAAGCGAAGTTCGTACCCTCCTCCCTCCCGCCCACGGCGTCCCCACCCTCCTGTCCCCTTCTTCTCCAGTTTTCCCCCTTCAGAGACGTGGGTGTTGCTTTCATGGACTCAGAAACCGCTTCATAGTCTCCCAGCACCAAGATGGGGTGGGACCATAGAGTCACTGTTACTTCACAAATGGGATTTTGGACTTGCAGGGTTTTAAAAAGCACTGCCTGTTTATCAAAAAGAATGCAGGTTAAAATCATAACAGATACCAGACAAGTTTGTTGCATATAACAACAAAGAAGAAAGGGGAATATCATCCTTTGATCAATTCGTACATTGTGAATTTACACATATTTTGTCGTATGCTTTGGCCACCTGATGCAAACAGCTAACTCATTGGAAAAGACCCTGATGCTGGGAAAGATTGAAGGCAAAAGGAGACGAGGGCAGCAGAGGAAGAGATGGTTGGATGGCATCACCAATTTAATGGACAGGAACTTGGGCAAACTCTGGGAGATAGAAGGGCCAGGGAGGCCTGGCGTGCTGCAGTCCATGGGTCACAGAGTCAGGCGTGACTGAGCAGTATATCTTATATCTTGTCAACTTCCTCCTCCTGAAGCTGGAGCTGTGACATGGTGATGTGGGTGTCCACCTGGGTGTCAAGTGTTCGCTGGTTTAAAAATAGGAACTTATCATTTCAATTTCAGTATTCTTTCCTGCGACAACTAGGCTTCAGACTTTTGATAGGTTTGACGCGCTGTGCGTGGTTTCAGCTGCTATTATGTATCTGCTCATGGTAGCCCACTCCAGGGCTCTTGCCTGGAAAATCCCATGAATGGAGGAGCCTGGAAGGCTGCAGTCCATGGGGTCTCTAAGAATCGGATACGACTGAGCAACTTCACTTTCACTTTTCACTTTCATGCATTGGAGAAGGAAATGGCAGCCCACTCCAGTGTCCTAGTCTGGAGAACCCCAGGGACGGGGGAGCCTGGTGGGCTGCCGTCCATGGGGTCGCACAGAGTCGGGCTCGACTGAAGCGCCGCAGCAGCAGCAGTGGACCCCGAGGACTTTTCTCTCAGATGCATGTCTGCTGCTTGATTTATCATAGGCCATCTTTGTTCATTTTATCCCTTCTTCTTACTTGATTTCTGCTTTTATTTGGCCTGAATAGAATTTAAATTTTTACTAGTCAAAATTTTCATTCTTTTTCAGAAAAATTCAGGTCCATGAAATTCAAGTTTGATCTCTGGGTTGGGAAGATCCCCCGGAGAAGAAATGGCAACCCACTCCAGTACTCTTGCCTGGAGAATCCCATGGAGAGCTGGCAGGCTCCAGTCCATAGGGTCGCACAGAGTGACGGAAGTGACTTAGCCTGCATATTTTGACAGTTCTTCCTAAAACCAGAACAATGTAACAAAAATGAACTTGCTCCTCTTCTTAACCCTCTGTGGTTTTATTTTCTGTGTTTCAAATACTGCTATACACCTTAAATTTATTTTTGTGTAAGGTGTATATTCCTATTTTATCAGATGGCTTATTTGCATTCAGACTTTTTGCATATGAGTTTTTTTTTCCCCAAATGAGTACACCGTGAAGTCAATATCTCATTTTCTTGTCAACATAAATGCTCCTTTGTCCTTTGGTAGATGAGTGTCCGTCCCCTTTCCCCAGATGAGGCACACAAGTCCGTTAACTGTTCCGTCTCTCCCTAGGCAAGCGCTCAACGATTCTAATGGCTGGAACTCTTCCTTCTTTTCTTGACTGTGCTGTGCAGCTTGCAGGATCTCAGTTCCCCGACCGGGGATTGAACCTGGGCCGTGGCAGTGAAAGCCCAGAATCCTAACCACTAGACCACCTGGGTGGGTCTTGCAAAGTAATATGACTAATTCTGAAAGACCTGTTTTTAAAAGAAGTCATCTATGGATAAAAAATATGTAATGACTAAGGTAAAAAAATCACACTAAGCCAATAACAGAAACGCAAAAGAGAAACATTTGTATCAACAAGCTGGAAGCAGAGGCAGAAGCCAGGATTATCAAATTCCATGTTGACACAGAGTCAAGAGAGATCTCTAGTTCTGAGGAGCAGAATCCTCCTTCACAAAGAATGCCAAGGAGCAGCGTTAGCGGGTGAAGTCCCGGGATAACCGTGTGCTGTGCACTTAGGGTGGGCAAACCGACTCCACGTGTGCGGGGAGGGAAAGCCCCGGATTAACACAGCCTCTTGTGGGAAAGACCCGGGGCTTTAGCTCACCACAAGTGCAGCATCAGCCACGGGGCGAGTGTGGGCAGCACCGGCGGATTTAGCATCTCCACGGCAACCAGAGGTAGCTGAGTTCCCCCTCGGTTCTGAGCTCCCTGCCCCTGGCTCCTCACACTGGGCCCCCAGGAAGCCAGCAGCCCCCGGGGCAGGCGCTCCAGTCTTCATCCACTGCAGCTCTCGGGGACACAGTAAGTGTTTTGGAAGTAGCAGGCCCTGCTAGACTAGAGTTCCTTACGGTTAGTTTAGATCTTCAACAGGCCCCTCAAAGGAGGTTTTTAGAAAAATAACCCTTGTACCAACAGAAACTATGATATTTCAATAAGAAGGCCATGAACCGCTCTCCATATACCTTTTCAAAAGATGCTCCAAGGAGTATTTTACTTGCACTGGCATCAAGGAGATAGGACACGGGTGGAAGGGAGGTGACCCCACGAACTGTGACCCGCCGGCTCCTCTGTCCACGGGATTCTCCGGGCAAGCATACAGGAGTGGGTTGCCGTTTCCTTCTCCGGGGGATCTTCCCACCCAGAGATGGAACCTGCGTCTCCTGCCTTGGTGGGCTGATTCTCTACCACGCTGCCACCTAGGAAGGCCTTTCTGGGCAGCGCAAGATGCTGAAGCTGACCCTGAAGCGGAAGACACTGCAGGAAAGAGGAAAGAACGCGAACCTGATATCTGGGTCTCTGCAGAACATACAAAGACAGACAGCGGAGCAACGCTTCCCCCTTGCTTTGAAACACGGGCTCAGCTTAGGATACAAAAGAGACGGACGGAAAAGGCGAGCCGGAAGTCAGAGGCGGACGGGGAACAGAGGGAACAGCAAGCGAAGGACAAGGAGGAGGAACAGGGAAAGGAGGCTCGAGCAAACTGGTTTCTGGAATTGCCAGACAATTGGGTGGGTTGCCAGAAAAATAACAAATGAAGCTGTCACACCGGCTCTCAAAGACCCTTGGTACGCTCAGCCTCCTGAAGCCGGCCTCCGGCCTGCAGCCTCCCCCGGCCACAGCCCCGTGACAGAGGAGGGAAGCCCCATGGGCAGCAGCGACCTTGTTCCCCCAGGTCCTCCACCAGCCTCCGGGGGGACAAGATCAATGTCCGCGTCTGAGCTCAGGACGCATCTTCTCCTGAAATCAGCTCCAGGGAAGTCAGTGGCATTGAACAGGACCAGCTGAGCTTTCTACGGGCTGGCCTGGGACCTTCACCACCATATATGGTGCTGTTTTGGGAACTTGCACATGAACCTTTGGAGTTCAGTCCATTCATAAGCTGAAGACTGCTCATCCTTACCACAAACCTATTTGCCCAGTCCTGGGATGCCAAGTACAGCAGCTGTGAAAGCCGCCTGTGATGTGAGCCTAATTGATTCCAAACATCTCCTTTGCGAGCCTCGGGCTGGAACTTTGTGGTGGAGGCTGTTGGCTCTTCCTGGGCTGGATCTGGGGGGACCCCGCCTCCTGGAGAGTGTGAGCTGGTGGTCCCCTTACAGCCTTTGGCCCGATGGTCAAGTGCAGACGTGGAGACGGTCCACCTGAGATAAAGTCACGTGATAACCAGGCGGGTCTCTCAGGAGCCACGTGCTGCCTGCAAGCCAGGCCGGTCATTATTTCAGCCGTGTCAACACTCCTCCCCGCTCCGACGCCCCGTGATTTGAAGTGACTGATAAAAGTAACACAATCGCGTGTTTACTTGTCTAAACACAGCTTGGAAAGTGTCGGGCTGTATCACAGTGTTTAATTGCTACCAAAATAGGTGTGTGTCGAGTAAACAGTTATAGATAAAAGGAAGTCATTGTTCAGAAAATGGATTAATTAGTATTTAATTGCTATACCTTGCAATTAATCCCTTAATATTAGGAATGCAGGCTTGTAACAAATTAGTGAGGCACAAAGGAAAGCAACAAGGAACGTGAGGCCCTTTGCCAAATCCGTGAGACGGAGCGGTCCCAACCCCAGCCCACCTGCAGCCTGGAGAGGGCCCGTCAGGGACCTCGAGGTCTCTGCTCTGGTGAAACCCAAATTCTCCTTCTCACCTCGGACTCTGTCATCTTAGATGGCTAAAACGAGACTCGGGATCCATTCTGATGACTCACTTGGAGGTGATGCAGGCGGGAGTGGGCGTCTTCAGCTCAGAGCACATCTGAAAATAATCGCTTTGCAGGGACGAAAACCCCAAATGTCCTCTGCCTCCCTCTGTGGGGGCTTCTGGGAGATCTGAAACCTCGGCTCAAACCAGGTGTGTATTCTCTAACACATCTGTCCAGGGGGCAGCGCACGGCCCTCAGTCACCCCTTGGAAACTGGGCCACCTTTAGGGTGAACACAGTTCTGGCTCCTGGCATGGCCTGGGAGACTTTGTGGGGCCCCTACCTGAGTCGCGGAGACCCCGGCCAGCTCTGCTGGGCACCCAGGCCCCAGTCAAGGCCGGAGCTGCCCAGTCCCTGGAGAGCTGAGTCCAGCTGCTCCTCAGGAAATCAGAACCCCACACACGACGGGTCCCCGGGCATCTGCCACTCCCGCCCACCCGGTCCACCCACCTCCTGCTCTTAAAGGCCTCTCTGAATTGTCTGCCGTCAGCAAAGCAAGCGTGTGCCCTGCGATCCCGCAGACAACAAAGCCCCCAGCAGCATTTCAGGCGGGTGATGTCACCCAGGTAAAACTGTACTGACAAGCTTTTAATTAAAGTTTTCCCACACATCTTTCCACGGGTCCCCGGAGCGATTATTCATTATGTGCCTACTGCCAGCCAATTGTGAGTTGGGAGGGAAGTGCTTTATTTTCAAAGCTCTTGCTGACAGCTAGAGAACACTCTGTTATACAATCTGTTTACGTCTTCACACACACACACTCACACACGCACACACACACACGCACACGCGCGCGCGCACACACACTCACACGCACGGGCTCGCTCAAGGAGAAGCGGCCGCGTGGGGTGTTTTCGCCTGTGCGGTAGTGATGGCGAGCATCCGCTCCTGGGATAAGCAAGAGGCTGGGGGCACAGCACAGACTCCCCGCACACAGCCCCGCCCAGCCAGACCCTCGCCAGTCGAGGACAGACGTGCCCGGGAAGGTGTGGGTCCAAGCGGGCGCAGGGGCCCCGAGGCTGGGGTCCGAGCGGGCGCAGGGGCCCCGAGGCTGGGGCAGGGTGGCACCTACAACCCCTTGAGTGCTACTAGCAGGAAGCTCGCCCTCGCCGCTGGCACCGAAGGGGGTGCCCCGTGCGGGGCCACAGGCAGCCACGCAGGCGTCTGTAAGCACCCACGATGGGGCCCCCGCACTGCAGAGCAGAGGCCCGCAGAAGCTGGGATCGGGCGAGGGAGGTCGGACTCACTGGGGATGGGGCTCCGGGTCCCTGGTTCCTGCTGTGGAGCCTCTGCGGAAAACTCAGGCCCACATCTTTGCGTCACCATCACCAGGACAAACTCTCCAAATCCTGGGGAGAGCGGAGGGGAGAAGGGGGAAGGGGCAAGGAGAGGGCCCCACCCATGAGCAGTGGCCCAAATCCTGGGGAGGGGCAGGGGAGGGAGGCCGCCCCGGGCCCCTCGCTTCCTCCCATCGCGGCTCAACTGTGAAGCCCAAGCAGGATCAGGCTCCTCCTCTCAAGCAGGCCGGGGCCCACCGTGCCCCCATGACGCCTCCCCCAGGACCTGCCTCCAGACCCAGAAAGTCTTGCAGAGACCCCAGCTGGGGTGTAGGCGGGTCCCCCAGCCAGGCCCACGACAGGCCCTTCCAGCCCCACGCCAGAGTGCCCGCCAGCACTTCCTGCTCGTGGCCCGTCTGCTCTTGAAATCATCAGTGAGCTGGGAAAAGAAACTGTGCGCATATACATGCAGCCATCCAGAGCGCCGTCCCCTCTCCCATGTAGAAGTAAGAGGGGGTGTAGGACCACGCCGCAGGCCCACGGAGGCGCCTTCGAGGACCGGGCCTCGCTCTGACACCGTCGCCTGGCCGGGCTGGTACCCTGCGCTGCTTCTCGCGCTCCTGGACCACGGATGCATGGAGGGGCTCGGGATGCACCCACGGTGAGTGGCGGCCATGCCTCAGCCTCCCTCACCTCCTCTGCCAGCCCCCCGGGAGCCTGACGCCCACTGAGCCTGAGATGTCAACCAGAGAGTTAAAGAGAACCTCTGACTCACGCGGGCACGGTGGGCAGCAGAGCCTGGATTCCCAGCATCGCTGCGAGGACAAAGGACTGTCCTCTACTGCCCACGCCCCCCGCACTGGGCGCAAAAGTCCTCCTCCAGGGTCCAGCACCCTGCTTCTAGGCGCTGGGCAGAGGTGCAGAAGCAAGGTGGGGTGGCCGGCCGGGGTGGAACCCTCCCTTCGGCGCAGGCTCCAGACGGCACTGAGGGGACCACGGTCAGCCGGAGAAGCAGCTCCTGGAACGGTTAGGCCAGCGCCCACCACCGCTGCACACACCGCTGCACACACACTGCTGCACACACACCGCTGCGCACACACTGCTGCGCACACACCGCTGCACAAACCGCTGCACACACACCGCTGCGCACACACCGCTGCACACACCACTGCGCACACACACCACTGCACGCACACCGCTGCGCGCACACCGCTGCGCACACCGCTGCACACACACCGCTGCACACACACCGCTGCACACACACACCACTGCACGCACACCGCTGCGTGCACACCACTGCGCACACCGCTGCACACACACCGCTGCACACACACCACTGCACGCACACCGCTGCACACACCGCTGCACACACACCGCTGCGCACACACCACTGCACACACACCGCTGCGCGCACACTGCTGCACGCACACCGCTGCACGCACACCGCTGCACACATGAGGCCTGGTGGCGGTGCCGGGGTCACAGTCCTGCACGGGACACGCTGGTCCTGCCCTCTTCACGTCCGGCTGCGGCTGCAGACCTTGGAAGAAGTGCAGAGGACATAGGAGATGCTGGAACACGGAGGAGGGAGTTCGCAACAAAGGGGAAGGCAGGGAGGCTCCAGCAAAGTCGCCAAGACCAAGGAGAGAGAGAGAAAAAGGGAGACGTGGAGAGAGACAGACAGAGCCCTGAAGGGTCGGGGTTGAGCTCTGTGTTTGAGGCCTGAGTCCATGCGGAGAACAGCAGTGGAAGGAGGGGCTGAGACCCCGAGACTGGACGGAAGGGCGGGCCTGAGTTCCCGGGACACACTCCAGGGCGCCTGGCCTTGTCACAGGAGCGGCTGGAGCCCCGGGAAGGCTGTGAGCAAGAAAGACCATGGTCCGCTCTGTGTTTTAGAGAGAGCTTCCTGGTTGCTGGGCAGAGGGTGGATGAGACAGGGGCGTGGAGGAGTAGGGGGCCCTTGGGACACTTGACAGCCCCGCCCCGAGTAGGCGGGGTCCTCCAAGACCCGGCCGAGCCAGTGGGCACGCAAAAGGGTGGCCACAGCTCCGCACGGCCTGTCACACGAGCTGCATGGTGGGAACATGTGTGTAAACACATGGGTGGATGGATGGGTTCCATTAATGAACTAACAGAAAATCATTTGCCCTCAGCTATCTGGCAGTTTCATTATTTGGAATTGGTTTAGTTAATCTAATTTGGCATAATGCATGAGGCAATTTATGAAGGGGAAAAAAAAAAAAAACAGCTGCGAAAGTCTCTGCTGCTCCTCCCATCGGGCTGGGGGCTAGAAGCCGCTGCTCTCCCACCCCCGGCTGTCAGCATCCGCCCCACCCTGCACAGCATCAGGCACACGTGTTCCACGTCTGAGGCTGGTTTGCAACGCACAGCCCAGCTTCGGCCTGCCCTCCTGAGCCCTGGTGTTGGAGGGTCTGCTGTGTTTAAGAAGTTCAGCCACGTGGACCCATCCTGGCTGACCGCTCCAGCACCAGACAACTTTTCTGATGCTTTGCTCAAATCATCCCCCCCCACCCCCATTCTATGGGTCAGAACAAACTTCGTGTGTTTCCATCCAGATACGGCAAATCAGAGACACGCTGCCTCCTCAGCGGCCGTCTTGAATCCCTAACTCCCCGAGTACACCAGCAGATCGTAACGGTCATTTATGCCACTAAGTTCTGGGTGGCTTGTTTGTGTCAGTAGGAATGAGAGCAGAATTTGGCAGCTGAAGATGAGACGCCACCATCCTGAAAACCTGAGATATACTGGTTTCAGGGCCTTGAGGAGACTGTCGGCAAAAGACAGAACTATGTCTTAAGAAGGGTCAATGAAATCTCAATAAAAAGTGAGGAAAAGGTTCTCAGAGGAAAGAAGACCCTGCTAATTCAGTGGACATTTTAGCAAAATTATTGCCTGAAATAATGCATGTAATGAAATGGTAGATTTGTCTACAGGAATGGTTAAGGGAGTGTCGAAACTGTCACCTATTATAGAAGGAACATCGTAAGGTAAGGAGAAAAAATAGTGAGCTACTGAAGGGATTACTCAGTTTTGAAGAAGGATTTAGAGGAAAAATAAACAGGCAGGACTTGCTGGCCTTGAGAATATAAAGCCCAGAGAATTAAGGCAGTGATTCATGACTCTTTCAAACTAACCCATCTTCTCAGAATCTCAAGGCACAGATCCAGCTGGTTAAACAATAGGGTTTCTAAGAATCTTAAAGGTGTTCTCCACACTGTGCTCACAAAGAGCTCAGGTTAGAGGAGGCCTTGCCTTGAAAACGTTGAGGATGCACCATTGATTAAAGGAATGAATTAAAAGGGATACAAAAGAAAAACCCACAGTGTTTTTAGGGAAAAAGTACAAGAAAAGAGAGTTTTCGGAAGCACGATATTCGGCATCAGGTGTAGGCTGACCGGCTGCTCAGTCACAGCTCCGGTCCTTTCTCACAGAAAAGGACCGGTGACTCCTCTGCACACAGGTCTAGGGCTTCCCTGACCGCTCAGCCGGTAAGGAATCCACCTGCCAGGCGGGAGACCTGGGTGCGATCCCTGGGTTGGGAAGGTTCCCTGGAGAAGGCCAGAGTGGCCCAGCCCCCAGGGATCTCCAATATTCTGGCCTGGAGAGTTACATGGACTGTATAGGCCATGGGGTCGCAAGGAGTCGGACACGACCGAGCAGCTTTCACTTTCACTTTCTACGAGGAACCACGCACACAGCTCTCCTTCTCACAAGGAGGCTGATCCTGTGTTTAGTCTTGAAATGTTTGCACAAGAGAAAAATATGCATAGTTTGTGATCAGAGAGCAGACTACTTTTTTTAAGGGAAATGAATATGAATTTCTCTGACAGTCCTTTAGATATGGGGTCTTTGCCCTGTCTTCTTAAATCTCGGAAGACTTGTGGTTGTTTTAGCTAAGAACACAGCAGAAAAGCTGCCTGGGTTCCTGAGGCTAGTCCCTGGGGATGGCCCAGGCTTTACCTGGCTTCCGGGAGCCCTCAGTGTGGACCCTGGGCCACTGACGAGGAGCTCTGGGCCTGGAGCCTGCCACACCACGAGGAAGCCCGAGTCACACAGGAGGTCGGCAGCTGGCTCTCCAGTCCCAGCCGTAACACGTGGGCAACGGGCTCTGCTATTTCAGCCACGAGCCAAGGAACAGAGGCCGGCTGCCAGACTCGGGCAGAGGCCCGGAAGCCTCCAGAGGGAGCGCCTGTGCCCTGCTGGGACCTTCGTTTCGGACGCTGGGCTCCGGAGCCGCGAGAGCACACCCTGAGTACACAGTCAGAGCTGGAGCAGGTCTGTGTCCACCGCCCGCTCTGCCAGGAGGAGCGCCCCACGAGGACCGCCCGCCAGAGGCCCAGAGGCCGTCCTCACGGGGCACCCGGCGCCCGAGCTCTAGGGCTCGGGACCACAGTGCTCCCCAGACTTCAGGGCACGCTGGAGACGGATGAGATGGCACCTCCCGTGGATGAGAGCCCGTCCCTCCCGTGTGCAGGCCTGACCTCCAGGCCCTGTCGTCCATGCAGACACTCACTGGTTGTTGCCATCATTCAGTCGTAAGTCACATCCGGGAGCCTCGCGGACAGTGGAAAGAGGCAGAAAGACGCGCGCTTACCGGGGCTTCGTGAATTCTCCGCAGTGGGGTTCTCTTAGAGCAAACCCCGCACCACAGACGGGCACGCCCCCGGGACTCCTCTGGGGTTTCCTCCTCCTCTCAGTCCTGTCCCTCTGTCCCTCCCTCCCCTCTTGCCTTCCATCTTTCTGTCTGTCTTTCTTAAATATTCCTGAGACTCCCTTGAGACACGCAGGTGGAGTTTGGGGAATGCGCTCCCCTCGTGCCCGCGGGCTTGCCTCTCGCTCCACGAGCAGACGCGGGACCACGCGGCGTGTGGCCTTTTCCCTGGGTCCCTTCGTCTGTCCTGTTCCTCCTGTCTTCAGGTAACCTCGGGGAGGCCAGGGGCTTGATGGGTGTGAACAGCCACACTGTCTATGGAAATGGTGGGCTCCGACTTTCCTGGGTTCACTGAGGGCTCACAGCTCCAGCAGGAGCGCTGGCCCGGGAGTCCCGCGTGTCCACGCCTGTCCCCGCACAAACAGCCGTGGCCAAGCGCCTGGCCTTCGCCCCCGCTGTCTGCCCCCAACAGAATCTTGAGAAAGAATCGGCCATACGATAATAGAGAAGGCTCTCCCGAGCACCCGTGAGGCAGAGCACACCAACGGGAGAATGCCACCTTCAAGACTCAGCCGCTGAGAGCTTCCAGCCGCCTCCATCCGAGGGGGCAGAAACCAGCCTGGCACCACAGGCGAACTCCTCCTCCCGTCCCCGACCTGGCGGCCTGGCCCTGGAGGCCTGAGTTCTGAAGTGGAGGCACAGGCTGGCCCAGGATGGAGACGCCCCACTGCCCAGCACCCTGGCCGCGTGGCCTTCCCTGTGGGGGGTTCCCAGGAGTCCGGGTGAGAGGGAAGTCTCTGGTGTGAGATGCAAAGGCCTGAAGCCCCTGGCTGCACGGACACAGCCTCAGCCCGTGTACCCCCAGCGTGGCCGCCAGCAGGGGTCCGCGGGGAGCCCTGCGTGCTGCCTCTAGGACGGTCACCACAAGAGACGGGGCCTGGGTTTCTGCTCTCAGGGAGGAAGCTACTGAGACGGCTTTTCTCACCAAACAGCCTTCTGGTTTTGTTTTATTTGCTTGCTGGCTTCACGGGGAGGGCCTTCCCTGGTGGCTCAGAAGGTTAAGAATCCACCTGCAACGCAGGAGATGCGGGCTCGATCCTGGTTGGGAAGACCCCGTGGAGAAGGAAATGGAATCCTACTCCTGTATCCTTGCCTGGAGAACCCCGTGGACAGAGGACCCTGGCGGGCTACAGTCCATGGGGTCGCAAAGAGGAGGGACACGACAGAGTGCTTAACAATTTTTGCTTTTGTGGGGAGAGTTGCTTTTCTCTCTTGCGGCGTTCTTTTTTTTTTTTTTTTGCTTCCTGCGTGATTACTGGGATCCGAGTGAGGCCACCTTTCGGGCTGCCTGAATTATTCATTATTCAGATGCCTCCCAAGTTTGGACAGGTGTGTGAATCACATTCACAGACACTCAGACTTTCAGAACTGTCCTTCCTAACCCACTCAGCAGTGGGTCCCAACCAGTGATAAATGGTATTGCTCCAACGGTCTCAGAGTAGAATGACGTCATGGAGAGAAGCTCAGCCCTCGAGGTGAGGAGAGCATCCGGGAGAAGGGAGGGTATCCAGAGCCCTGGGAAGATGGACGGGACCATGTGTGCAGCCGTGGACTTCCCTGCAGACAGTGGGCAGCGCTGGGCAGGTCAGGCTGGGAGCTGAGCAACTGGGGCTGCTGGAGCGTGAGCTGAGCGTGCGTGTGTGAATTCCCTGCAGTCCTGTCTGACCCTTTGCCACCAGGCTCTTCTGTCCATGGCATTCTCCAGGCAAGGATACTGGAGCGGGCTGCCATCTCCTCCTCCAGGGCATCTTCCTGACCCGGGGATGGAACCCGTGCCCCTGGGTCTCCTGCACTAGCCAGCAGACTCTTTAGCACTATCACCACCTGGGAAGCCCACACGGCCTGACACTAACCAGAAATTGTTCCCTCTGGTTTCCATCACAGAGTCTATTGCATTGACACGAGACGGACACACAGGAAGGAAAATGAAGATGAGAGCCCTCGGGGGACTGCTGGTCAGCAGCTCCCCTTCTATGCAGGCCGTCTCTCCCTCGCCCACGTCCAGCGAGGACCCCGGGGTGTCCAAGGGAAGGCTTTGTTGGGGCAGGAGCTCCCCCAGCTCATGCGGCTGGCAGATGTGCGGGAGGCTTTGATAACGGGGAAACCCCGAAACAGACTGGAGGGAAATTATCTGCAGCTGAGTTGCAGGGGGGACCAGCCCAGGGACGGCCAGTAAATTAGTCAAAATTGCATTTCCCCAGATCAGCATCATCTGCCTTCTGAAGTATAAATTATGGTGCTGGGCATGAGATCTAAACTTTCCTAAGTCTTCAAAGGCAAAGCACCCAGAGTCCTGGCTGTTCTGGACAAATCGGTGTTTCTTCCCTGATAGTGCTCGCAGGAGAGCTGAGATGTGTTCCAGAGGTTTACCAGTTGGCAGAGGAGACAGTTAGGCAAGAGTGAGGGCCCTCGGGGCTGCCCCGGAGCAGAGCTGAGGGCTTGCTGCCCTAGGTCCAGAGAGCAGACCCTCCCCTGCTCCCGGGGGCAGGGGACACCACCCCTGCCAAGCCTGGGAGGTCCTCAGGTGGTCCTTGTGTGCCTCTCTGCTCAGGGAACACTGGTCCTCAGGCACGAAACCTGTGTTCATCTGATGACCCTGACATCACTACAGTGAACAGAGAGATTTTGTTTTCACTAACTGCAGCTTTAAAAGAGAGGAAAGCCCCACCACAAAGAACCCTGGGTCAGCAGATCCCCAGCCGTGCCAAGACTCCCCAGAACGAAGCTGAGGGATGCCGGTCTCTGCTGGGCACAGGACGTTTCCAAGCGCTGACTCCTCAGTGTCCGGTATCCCAAGGGATTCCCAAGACAAAAAGCAGAACCAGCCCAAAGGGGAATATTCGAGGAAACATGCAAGAAGTTTCTTGGAATCTGGATTTGAAGAGGTGTGTTGATTTCTGCCCTTCAAATCACGCTGACTGGTTTATTAGGAAACAGCTAACATCGGGACAGCCCATCAGTCGTGTCCGACTCCTGCGACCCCAGGGACTGCAGCCGCCAGGCTCCTCTGTCCATGGGATTCTGCAGGCAAGAACACTGGAGTGGGTTGCCATCTCCTTCTCAGGGGAGTCTTCCCAACCCAGGGGTCGAACCGGGATCTCCTGCATTGAAGATGGATTTTTTACCATCTGAGCCATAATGTCTTGGTGCGATGAACAAGCAAGAAAACACACCTCCTTTATGTGCTTGTCCCCGCAGGGGCGAGGATGCCGAGTGCCCTGGTGGGGGTGTGGGGGACACCTGCCTGATGTGGGGGGCCCTCGTGTTGAGGGTGCTTCCTCCGACTCCCGGTCGAGGCACAATTTAGCTCTCCCTCACTGTAGAGGCTCGTTGGGCATTCCTCCAAGAGCTACGTTCACTGCAACTTCAGGGTGCGAGCATCACCATCCGCCAGGGCCGCCGCGATGACATGCTGCACGCCCGGGGCTCGTACACAGCGGAACGTACCGCTCATGGCTCTGGAGGCTGGACGTCCACGCTCAAGGTGCTAGCAGGGTGAGCAGGCGGGCCAGCTTCCTGGCCCCACGATGTGCCGCAGGGCTCTGAGTCCAGTCCTTGCGAGAAGGCCGGGAGGAGGGCCCACCCTGGGGGTGAGAGGGGCTGGACTCTGCCCACACTCAGCACCACCGCAGCCCCCACCCCATGTCTGAGACGCGTCTGCCTGGTGGGGGTATCCGGCCACCCAGGGACCCTCTCCTCCACTGGGGACACCAGTTCCCTAAGTCGTCCCTGATGGCTGCCTCTTCTTCACCAACCCCGGGAGAGTATATGGGAGGGTCTGGTGTGTCCTGGCACCTCCCGGCAGGCCTGGGGTGTGAACTGCTGCCTGCTGAGGGCCTGGCCAGAGGAGGGCAGGGGACCCGGAAGCGGCAGGATGGAACAGCGTGCAGAAGGGGACCAGGGCCCGGCCGCAGGGGTCCTGAGCTGCCTCCGATGGCCCCAGAGGTCCTGCTCCCGAGAACCCGCCCCCTGGGAGCCTGAGGGCAGGGAAGGCTCCGGGAGACCCTTGGGGGCACCTGGCAAGGATCTCCCACATGAAGACAGGAGCCCTCCCCGCCCCAGCCTGCCCCACCACAGGAGAGCCACCCAGGGGCACCCAGGCCCTCTCCCCGCAAAATCCTGCCCCTGCTCAGGTGGCCCCACCCGGCCCCACCCACCCCTGCCCCTGCGCAGATGGCTCCACCCACCCCGGCCCCTAGCAGATACAGCCCTGCCAGCGACCTCAGAGAGAAGGAAGGGTCAGAGGGTCAGCCGGGCGGTTTCTGGGGACCTCATGGCCAGAGCTCCCCCCGTCCCTGTCCAACCTGCTCACCCCCACCCCGAGCACACCCTGCCCTGCCCTGATGGCTTTTCACCCCGTGCCCGGGCCTTTGCGTGCGCCTGAGAAGGAGGGAAGTCGTTTCCCACCTCCCGCCACCCCCTCCTCATCTGTAAGGAAACCCAGCGCCAACTCCGCCTGATGATACACAGAGAGCCCCTTCTTGGGAATTTGCTTCCGGAGCCCATCTCGGCCAGGGCTGCCTCCCACCCTGCCCTCCCAGTGTGGGGCGCTGCCTGGCGGGCACGTGGCCGCCATGGTACCCAGGGAGCCCCTCGGGATAGATGCCTCTCCTCTCACAAAGGCACTGGGCACACATTTGGGACAAGAAAGGTGGTTCCCTCGGGCACCACGTGGCTACCAAAGGCTGGAAGACCAGTTGCACATCTAGACGCCTTTCATCTGGACCAGCACGGCCCCCAGCTCACCCCCACCTGCCTGCCTTCCATGCATGCCGAGGGGCACCCATGGGCGGGGCCTCGGGATCCCCCACTTCACCTCTTCACGTCAACCTGCTCTCAGGATTAAAACGTTTGGCAGTTGCCCAGGGACCTCGCCTGCTGCTGATTATGTCTCCTCCTCCAGGAAGCCTCCTCTGCCTTCCCCAGGCCTAGCCGGCGGAGCAACCTTTTCTACTGTCTGCACCAAACCTGGCTGTTTCACAGCCCTCGGGCGAGTGTCGTTCCCTCTCCGTGCCCTGAGCTTCTCCAGAGAAGGAACACAGGGTGTCTGTTTGAAGCTGGAGCAACACTGACTCACTCACTCACTCATCAGTCACCCACTCACTCACTCATCACTCACTCATTCACCTGGGAGGTGACCGTCACACAGGACCCCTGTACTGGGGCTGAGGAGGAGCAGTGATGAGACAGGTAAGGCGCCCACCAGGAGCTCACACAGGATAGGGGAGACCTATCCAAAGAGACACCCAGTGTAAAGTCCAAGAACAAGATACCCTGCACAAGTTACCTAGACGTGCACCAGCTTCAGCTTGAGGATGACCAGATCTCAAGCGCAGACTTCTGAGAAGGACAAAAGCTGGCTTCGCATACAGTCTGACCTCACTGACGTTAAAAGCACAGACAGTGAGCATCTCTTCTGTGTTGGTAACACACATGGCGCCTTTGCAGATGCAAGCAGATCAGAGGACGTTTACTGAGGGCCTTTCCACCAGCCGGTGTCCTGACAAGCATCCACCTGTACCTCCTCTTTCTGTCACCCTGGAGGGTGGCCTCCAAGTACCTGAGCATGGCGCTGTCTCCCGAGGGCCTCAGGCAGGGCCGCCTGGATAACGGGAGGAGAATCCAGCCCCTCCCAGGTCTCCTGCATGTCCCGGGGCCTCGGGCGTCAGGCTGGCCTCAGGGATGGAGCTGGGCAGCCCCTACCTCAGTATTTGTGTCTTTTGCACAAAGAGCTGGGCTGCAGGATTTTCTGGGTAACACACAGGGAGCTTGGGAGTTAGACTGCCCTCGTATTTGTAAAGCCCAGTGCTGGGGAGCCAGGCCTTGGAAAGAGCAAGACCCCGCAGCTTGTTGAAGCCAAGCCGCGCCAGCCCTTCCACAGGGACCTGGCCGGGGGGTCTTGCAGACAAGCCTGCTGGAGTCCCCCAGGGACTGTACCGGGCACGCGGCCGCCAGGCTGTTCTGCCCCATTGCTTCCTGGCGAAATGAAAATACTAATAATTCCTAAGGCTTCAGACTCTGCCTCCCAAAGTACTTTTCCAGGAGCACGCTTTGAAAGAACACCATAGAAAATATGGTCCCGGTGACACCAAGCTTCAGACATCCTCATGATTTAGGGGGCGAGACCGCGAAGGGGCTCTTGCAAGGATTTTTTCGTTTCTGAAATTTCAGAAGCAAGAAAACACACCTTTGAGCCGAGCCTATACTGTCAGCAGTCAAAGTTCCTCCAAGCTTTGCTTGGCTGGTGCCCGTTCTAAGAAGAAAAGAGCGTGTAGGCTGTGGAGGCCTGGCGGTCTGCAGGCACCCTGTCCTAAGTGGGGGAAGGGCAGTGTAAAGTCTCGTACAAAAGTCTCTGGATAAAGCACAGATGAGGAAAGAAGGTTCTGGAAGGTTCTAGGGAAGGTTCCAGGGGAGGTGAGTCCTCCAGGTGCATGAAGGTTCTGGAATGATTCACCCAGACACACCTGTGTGTGCTGGGCACTTAGTAAGCACCCGCTCTCCCCTTGGCCCTAAGCTCTGGGGAGAGGCGTGCCCAGATGGAGGGCCCGTCCTGTGATCGTGACTGCTTCTGCGTGTGAAGCTCCCGGGCCCCCGGGGAGGGACGCAGAGCCGGCTCCTGGCGGCTGATGGCTCCAGGCTCGGCACCCGCGCCGAGTGCCGCTCGGGCCAGAAGGCCTCCGTCTTTTCTGAGCGGTGATTCGAAGCTAGCATTCACTCGCCTGACGCAGAGTGCCTCCTGCTGCTCCAGAAATGGACCTTAAGCTGGAAAATGTCAGAGGAGAGATGGAGACCCTGGGCTTCCTGGAACACAGCCACGGTTTAGCCGAGTCAACTCAGAAGTGGTCCCAGACAGCTGGAGAGGTTGCAGACGGCGGTTGACCCAGACTCTTGTTTCTGCCCACAAGTCCTGGGTATCATCATGTTGAGGGGGTGGATGTCTCTAACAGCTCCGTCTTGCTTTCCTGGGAAATCTGGCATTAAACAATGAAGAAAAACACTGATTTCTTTCAAGAAAGTTGGGCAGACAAATGCACAGTGGGTCACATCGTTTCAAGACTTCCCTGGAACAAGCAGACAGCTTTGCCCTGTACCCAGAGAATAAAGTGTAGAGCTAACCGCTTTTGGGGGGTGGTGGGCGGTGGGCACGCACCTTCCTCCTCACGTCCAGGCAGACCTGAAGCCCTTGGGTGCAAACCCTCCCTGTTGCTGGAAGTGTCCTGAAGCCCGCAGACGCCTCACTGCAGAGCTGCCAGGCCCGCCTGACAGCGATACGGTATCTCGTGCAGAAGGAGACAGGACGATGCCCCAGATTAATACTTTGCCTCTTTAATCTATTAATCTACCACCTTTGGGACATGGTTGCAAATCCACTCCAGAGCAAAGTGACTGAAAATCACTCCGGTCTGACAGCTTTAAAAGATCACAAGTGAAATGTGTTAAGAGGCATGAGGATGCCTCTCTGGAAGCCTCCCGGGCCGGGCGACGCTTCTACTCCCGTCTGTTGGGAGCGTCCCAAGCAGACAAGCCCACGGCAGCCAGGAAATGGTGCTGTTAGGTGGGGTGACAGGGTGAGTCCCTGTTCCCTCGGATCTGAGCGGGGACGTGCGTTGCTGATGTGGTGCAGAGACCCTCGGAGTTCCTGGAGGCGGCGTCCCTCCCTGCTGGGATGGGCCCTGGTCAGCTAAAGAGGGGGGGATGCGGGCCAGGAACCTGCGGGCAGAGCCTCTGCTTTGCTGTCGTTGTCTAAGTTTCTTTTCTGAAGACACCGAAGCAGAGCGTGTCTGCGTTCTTAAGACCAATGACTGAGTCCCCGCTTCCCTAGTCCGTCCCTGTACTCACCAGCCCAGGTGACCCCCGTGGTCAGGAACGGCCCCCCGAAACAGGCTCCGCAAGCATCTCTCCATGCTAAGGTGGTCCCCGGGCCACAGACTCCCCCTGCCAGCCCGTCGCAAGCACAGGACGATAACTCACAGAGCTCAGCCCCCACGTAGCGGAAGAGGAGAGAGGAAGGACAAGCCTTTCTTCCCCCACTGGTCAGGCGTCCACACTGCACATCTGGCCGTTTGGAGGCACGAGTTCTGACTACACCAGTGTGAAGGGAAAAGTCGGTCCCTTAATCATGTCCGATTGTTTGCGACCCCATGGGCTGTAGCCTGCCAGGCTCCTCTGTTCATGAAATTCTCCAAGCAAGACTACTGAAGTGCGTCGCTATTTCCTTCTCCAGGGGATCTTCCCGACCCAGGGATTGAACCCAGGGTCTCCCATATCACAGGCAGACTCTTGACTGTGGCATCCAGGAACCATCTGCCTGTGGGGGACAAGGAGGAGGAAGCTCCAAAGAGAGAGAGGGGGTCACCAGGAGCGCAGCGAAGGGACGACCCCAGGATGACCCAGGGCCAAGGACAGAGGTGGGGGGCTCGGCCTTTGGACGGCAGGGCGACAATTCGATAGGGCAGACTCGAGCGGCCGGAGGGGTCTTGTTGTGGGGACAGACAGGAACCGTGGACTCTGCTTCTAGGATCCATCAGAGGAGGAAAGGAAACAGGCTGGGCTCCGGGGCGGGGCGGGGCCAGGAGGCGGTGGAGGGCGGGGGCTGGTGTGCCCGAAGGTCAGAGACCCCCAGCAAGCCGTGCAGCCAGCGTGGAGGCGCAGGAGGGCAGGGGTGCCCAGCACCAAGGGCGCGGGGCCTCCAACGAGGCTGGAGCCGGAGCCTGGAGGCCGAGCCTCCGGCCGCTGGCTCTCCTCTGTACGCAGAGCCGCCTGCAGTCGCTTGGGTGGGACCCAGGGGGTTCAAACCCAGATCACCCCCCTCAGAGGCCCTGCCAAGGCAGGTCCGCCGGGGCCTCCTGACCCGGCCTCCGGGATCACCTCCCGCATCGGCTCCGTGCTCCTGCCTCCTTCACCTGAAGCGGCTCCGGGGTCACTGTGAGAAGCTGTTAGGCGTGAGAGAGGGAGCGGGGGCCCTTAGCAAAATGCCTCCTGGAAAAACCAGAAGGACAGTCGTCGCTGTGCAGGCCGGGAGTCCGGGGGCCGTGGGGGCGGATCGCGGGGGCAGAGTGGAGGGAGGGGTTTCGGATCCCCTCTGCAGGCGTCAGCGGGTCACAGGCTGTAGCTGCCCCGCCCAGGGCCCGTCTGGCCCCTTCCTCAGTCCTGGCCCCTCTGCCGTTCCTGAAACAGCTAAGGCAAAACGTATGACAAGAGTAAAGCCAGAAGTGTCTCTCTGTCCTTTTCAGGTTCAGGTGGTAAGGAGTCTGCCTGCAGTGCAGGAGACCAGGTTCAATTCCTGGGTTGGGAGGGCCCTGGAGGAGGGCATGCCCACCCACTGAGGTGTTCCTGCCGGGAGAACCCCGTGGACAGAGGAGCCCGGAGGCTACAGTCCATGGGGTTGCAAGAGCTGGACACAGTGCAGTGACTAAACCACCACCAATTAACATCATCATAAATAAATATATGCTCAAGTCTAGTCACATTCAGGATAAGTTCATGATTATAAATACACTCATTTATTACCAAAAAATTAAAAAATGGAATAAAAAGACCTGTGTGATTTGGCTAATCTGTAACTATCATGCTTTGGATATTCCATTTCAGTCTTTTTCTATAGGCATATATTTTTAATAACATTCAGTTTCCTACGGTTTATATGGTTTCACGGTGTGTTCCTTTTATTTTCTCCAGACACACACACAAAACATATGACTGGCCTTCTGCCCATTATTTTTACTTAAAAAGTCTTTGATATTTTGGTCTTTTGCTATCAGAATCATGTCTAGTTTGCCTTGTCTTTCCCGGGAAATGGCAGAGTATACTTCTCCTGCCTTCAATTTTTCACATGGCTACTTTAAATTCAGAAGCGTCTTAATTAATATTTTATTGTTAGAGTGAGAAAATGCAATCATTTTAATCCCTCCACACAAGATAAGGTTTTGCCATTTCTCCACACCATAAATTTTCTAGACATAGTTTGAGGGTTGAGACACGTATTACCCTCCTTTGAACAACTGGGGTCTCCATTTCACTCTGCTGGTTAGCACCTCTCCAGCATCTTTCTGGACTAACCTGATGTGTACTCTCTAAGACTCTCTGCCAAGCCAGGGTCTGTCTTCCACATTCTGGTTTGCTTCCACTCCCAGCCTTCTTGTGCCTCCTTAAGCGGTAGAGCTTACTTTTCCACAGAAGGCAATTTCCTGCCATGTTCTCTGAGCCCTGGCGGTCTGGGAGGCTCGACTGTGCGGATGGAAGCTCTCAGCTGCGGTGAGAAAAGGCCCTTCGCCAACAGGCTGGAGCAGCAGGAGACGGACCACCCCAGCGCTGGATGGAGACCTCAACAGGGGCCACGGGAGGCCAGGTGTGCTGTGCGTCTGGTTCTGCGACATGGAGCATTGGTGTCATCCTAGGCGGGGAGCCCTCGTGGTCACAGCAAGGCTGCCAGTGCCCAGCAGGACTTCATCGCTCTTCCCTCCAGACAGAGAGAGGTTCTGTCTCACCCTAAGTGTTTTCCCAGCTACTTCCACAAGCCTCTTCTGAGCTCTCGCCGCCAGCTCTCATTCCTCCATGGGGTCAGGTTCAGCAGAGGACGTGGTCAGTCCTAGAGAGGCCAGGCCTCCTGATGCCCAAGGCTCATGGCCACACAAGAGAGGCCTGGGGAGAGCCTGGCAATCTGGGAAGTGTGGGTGGGGAACACACACCCCCCGAGGACAGACCACTGTTGACTTTCTCCGTACACAAAGGGTTATGGGGTTCATGATGCTGGAACAAATGTGTTTCCTTGAAATAGTAACATCTGCTACATCTCTGTAATTAAAGAAATAATAATAATTGAACTGCAAACACTACTCCTGCCTGGAATATTCCAAGCATTTAAAGTTTCCTTTCTCAAGAGCAGAAAATGTTCTTCAATTTTAGTTCTGATTACGCTGCAACGTCAGCTGGCGCTCTGCCCTGAGTTCCTCCCTACCCCATCCCCAGGCCTCTCCCGAGTGACCACCGGTCCCTGGAGACCCTCCCTCTGTTCCCATTTTACCAGAGAAGACGTAGGTTGACCTTCTTATTTCTTCTTCTCCCTGACCCAGAAGACAACCGGCTACACAGGCAGCTTCCTCGCCCTGCACCTTTGACCTCATCTCACCCGGCATCCCGGGATAGGTGCTCCCTATCCTGCCCGGGGACGGGGCTGGTCCTCTGACCCTCTTTACCACATGGCTACTGGAGTTTACAATCACAGGCTCTCTGTGTTCATTTTCGCTGACTTCTGTGGCAAAGCACCACAGGCTAATGGGCTTCAGACCCTGGAAATGTGTTCTCTCCCAGCTCTGGGGGCCAGAGTCTGACATTAAGGTGGCAGGGGGGCTGTGCTCCCTGCAAGGTTCCAGACGGGGGTCCTTCCTGCCTCTTCCAGCCCCTGGGGCCCACCGCTCCCTCCTCTGCCGCCACCGTCATGTGGCCTCCTCCACTGTGTCCCTCTTTTCCCGTGTCTGTCTAACCTCCCTCTTAGAAGGACGCCTGTCGTTGGATCCAGGGCCAACCAGACAAAATCCAGGACAGGTTTCTCATCCCAGGATCCTCAATCACATCTTCAAAGACCCTTCTCCCAAGTAAGGTTCCATTCCCAGGCCCGAGTGTCGGGATGCAGTCTTCGTCTCCTGGGGGCCACCGCTCAGCCCACTGCACCTGGCGACTTGCCCTGCTCGGCTAAGGCTGCTTCCGGCTGTGCAGATAAGCCCTGGGCGCGCTTTCTAGAGGAGCTTCTGAGAGCTGGAGGGTGACTGTCGGCGGGGGGGCTGGGGGGGTTGCCATATTTCTTCCAGTTCCATGCCCCACCCCCACCCGATCCCCCACGGATTTCTTTTCTCTTAACACAAGTGACTGGGAACACCTGTCCCTGGGATTGAAAGCAACTTACCTGTGTTTCCATTCTCGGTGAAAGTCTTCTCATGTTGCTTGTCCACTTTTCTTAGAGGTTGGCACTCCCCTTGATTACTCAAAACATTTTAAAATTCACGGGTTTAGCCCTTCTACTAGGAGATGCATCTAGCCAAAGCTCTGGTTTTCTCAGCAGTCGTGCAGGGATGTGAGACGCGGACCACAGAGAAGGCTGAGGACCAAAGGGCTGAAACTTTTAAACTGCGGTGCTGGAGGAGACTCTTGAGAGTCCCTTAGACTGTGGAGATCCAGCCAGTCCATCCTAAAGGAAGTCAGTCTTGAATATTCATTGGAAGGACTGATGCTGAAACTTAAGCTTTATTTGGCCAACTGATTAAAAGAGCTGACTCACTGGAAAAGACCCTGATGCTGGGAAAGATTGAAGGCAAGAGGAGAAGGGGATGATGGAGGATGAGATGGTTGGATGGCAACACTGACTTGGCGTACATGAGTTTGAATAAACTCCGGGAGATAGTGAAGGACAGGGAAGCCTGGCGTGCTGGAGTCCGTGGGTTCTCAAAGACTCAGACACGACTGAGAGGCTGCACTTCAACAGAGATATGTGTCCTCAGTCGCTCAGTCGTGTCCAGCTCTCTGCGACCCCGTGGACTGTAGCCCGCCAGGCTCCTCTGTCCATGGGATTCTCCAGGCAAGAACACTGGAGTGGGCTGCCATTTCCTCCTCCAGGGGATCTTCCCGACCCAGGGACTGAGCCCACGTCTCCTGCCTCAGCAGGTGGGTTCTCTACCACAGAGCCACCTGGGAAGCCCCAGGTTAGACCTGTGTCCTCCTAAATGTCCCTCACCCCTCTCTTCCCCTCTCACCTGCCCCCCTTCCTCCTCCTGCCTCTCCCCTTCCTCCCCCTCCCAGGCCGGCTCCCTCCTGCCATTTCAGCCAGTTCCCAGAAAGAGGCTCCTAGGGCATCTGTTCACAGCCTGGCCTGTGCAGCCCTCTGGGCCTCCCCGTCACCAAGGGCAGCCCCGGGCATTTCAGCTTCCACTGCCCTCAGCCCCCACCCCAGGCACCCGGCCTGGGCTGAGCAGCATGGAGACCCTGGGCTGCGGTTGCCTTTGGGAGAAAAGTTGGGCACCTGCTCTGGGTCCCTCTAAGGGAGGGACATCTTCACTGAGCAGAGAGGGTGCCCCTGTGCCCTGGGCCCAGACCCTTTGAGAGGGTGGGGGCCTCTGAAGGGCACTCCCTGCTGGGGGGTGGGAGAGGCCTCGTGTGTTATGATGGACAGAGGCCCCCGTTCACACGGAGTGGGCAGTTAGCCAGAGGTGCCCCTGTGTCCAGGACGGACGCTCCCCTCAGGGGGCCGGGGAAGGGGCGGGGACCCCCTGAGCTCTGGACAGCCCTCTGTCCTCTCGGTCTGGGTGGCCAGCTGCCCGTCAGCCCTTCAGGCAGCAGGAAACCCATCCGTGCAGCAGCCTCTTGCCTGTAGCCCTGAACTCGGTGGCAACACCAGGGGCTGTAGGCCAGGAAGGGGGCCGAGAGTTGCAGGAAGGCCCCGGCTTCAGACCCAGGGCAGAAACGGGGAGGCAGGCCTGGGCAGGGCCCCACACCCTTCTCAGAGCACTCTGGGGGCACTCCAGCTGATTCCAGGTTTGGGGGTACCTCCATGAACTCTCACATCAGAGGCCCTCCCCGGAGAAGCAAAACCATTACAGAATTACCAGAAAACAGACTCGACAGTGTCAATCTCATTTTTGTGAAGCTGTGTACCACAGACATTCAAGTTTAAAGTCATCACTTCTCTTTTCCCGTCTAATAGGCAAACGTAGACCTGAAAAGCAGCCTAGAACCAAGGCTAAGAGAAAGAACAAAGTGCGGGTTCACAGAATTTAGCACCCGCTTGGCCTCAGAAATGAAGCTGGTTCACACACGGTTTAAGCAAAGAATCTACACTTTACAGCCCCGGGTGTGTGTTTATGCCCTATTCCCAGAGGAGCAGAGATCGGCCAGCGGCTATCTCATGGTCAGTAAATCACTACAGGGAGATGGGCCCTCTGTGGTTACCACCCACGCATTTCAGCAGACCATGTCCCTGGTCTTGCTGCTGGAAGCTTCCATCCGGCCTGAATGCCAAGGGTGGGGTCATCTCACAGGTACACAGACACAAAACAATCTCCACAAACTTCACTTTAGACCTTTGCTCAGACTCCTACTTCTGAAAACGGTCAATGAGTCCCATTAGCTGTTTTTAAACAGCAAAACCAAGAAAGAAGTTATTACGCAAAAAAAAGAGAGAGAGAGAAGCATAGCTCTCTTCTACTGTGTGTTGATGGAATATTTGCAGGTGGCCAGGGCATGGGGCCCCTGCTAGCAGCGTTAAAATGACCACTTTCAGAGTCAGTAGCTGGGCCGGGGCCGGGGGGCTCCTCTCCTCTGTGGGTGCTAAGGAACTGTTTCTAGAGGGACCTCCCGGACAGTCACGTGTGGAACCCACTCAGAAGCGCGACACCAAGGTGGGGACTCCACCTCTGGCTTCAGTATTATTCAGAAATTTAAAATAACAAAGTGTTCAAAAATATATTATAGCAAGCAACTGCCAGAGATAATGCATCCAGGAGGTGGAATGGACTACACTGGAGGTATTAAAATTGAAGTTGATGGTGACCCCACATTATTCATTACATCAAATGGAGATGCCTTTAAATTTATATTAAATTCAATTTAAATGCCATCAAAACCATGGTTGACAAAGTACTGATGGATGAATATTTTAGTCTGATTCAATAGGGGTAAACTTTATTTCCTTACCTTGAGGCAAGGTGATGGAGTTTTTATATGCAGTAGGTTGAACTGGGTTTGTAGTAACATGGCTTCTGATTTCCATAAAATAAAATTTTATCTTTTAAAAATGATTTTCAAGGGTTTAAGTCTTGAACTCTGAAAACACTTCCTCAGGGTTCTTTCTGCTTCACTCATTACTTTATACTCTGAAATCCAAAACCTTTCTTATACTACTCTTCAAAATATCTTCTGGTTTAGAATGAACAATTAGTCATTTTAAAGGTTTTGTGTTTGATGTTGATATTCAGTAATATTTCAACTCGATTTTTCCACTTACAGCTCTTGGTCACAGGGGAAAAGCCGCTCACACAGAAATTCACCTGGAGTTGGCATTGAATGCATATGCATTAAACGACTGAATGAAATGATTAAATAATTGATTAATTATAATTAACTAGTCTCTACAACTGTTTCTAAGGAAAGAGAGGCAGCCTTTTGTCTGCCCATGTATATAGCCCTTTTCTTAAGAGCTTACAGGTCGCCTCACAAAAAGACATAGCCAATGCCCCTAAAGAGAGTATTAGTGATATAAATATTGATCATTACCAATGTAGAGAAATAGTTGGCTATGGACTGAGGCCTCTGGCTCCACCTGCTTCTGTCTAAGCTCCTAGAATTCAGGGAGGGTTTTCCCATCGCATCTGGTTTCTGGAACCAAGACCCTGGTTTTCCTGTGTGGAGTTTTCCCAGAGATGCCCAGAAGTGCCTGCACTGGGCCAGCATTCTCTCACATATCCCTGTGGAGTTATAAACTTCTTTAGCCCAGTGTATTTTTCAGTTCAGTTCAGTTCAGTTGCTCAGTCGTGTCTGACTCTCTGCGACCCCATGGACTGCAGCACGCCAGGCCTCCCTGTCCATCACCAACTCCTGGAGTTTGCTCAAACTCATGTCCGTCAAGTCGGTGATGCCGTCCAGCTGTCTCATCCTCTGTCGTCCCCTTCTCCTCCCTTCAATCTTTCCTAACATCAGGGTCTTTTGCAATGAATCAGTTCTTCATGTGAGGTGGCCAAAGTATTGGAGGTTCATCTTCAGCATTGGTCCTTCCAAAAAAAATTCAGGATTGATCTCCTTTAGGATGGACTGGTTGGACCTCCTTGCAGTCCAAGGGACTCTCAAGAGTCTTCTCCAGCACCACAGCTCAAAAGCATCAATTCTTCGGCTCTCAGCTTTCTTTATGGTCCAACTCTCACTGGAAAAACCATAGCCTTGACTAGATGGACCTTAGTTGGCAAAGTAATGTTTCTGCTTTTTAATATGCTGTCCATGTTGGTCATAGCTTTTCTTCCAAGGAGCAAGTGTCTTTTAATTTCATGGCTGCAGTCAACATCTGCAGTGATTGTGGAGCCCCCCAAAATTAAGTCTCTTACTGTTTCCCCATCTATTTGCCATGAATGGTGGTGTCATCTGCATATCTGGGGTTATTGATATTTCTCCTGGCAATCTTGATTCCAGCTTGTGCTTCTTCCAGCCCAGTGTTTATCATGATGTACTGTGCAGAGAAGTTAAATAAGCAGGGTGACAATATACAGCCTTGATGCACTTCTTTCACAATTTGGAACCAGTCTGTTGTTCCATGTCCAGTTCTAACTCTTGCTTCCTGACCTGCATACAGATTTCTCAAGAGGCAGGTCAGGTGGTCTGGTATTCCCATCTCTTTCAGAATTTTCCACAGTTTGTTGTGATCCACACAGTCAAAGGCTTTGGCATAGTCAATAAAGCAGAAGTAGATGTTTTTCTGGAACTCTCTTGTTTTTTCCATGATCCAGCGGATGTTGGCAATTTGATTTCTGATTCCTCTGCCTTTTCTAAAACCAGCTTGAACATCTGGAAGTTCACTTTTCATGTACTGTTGAAGCCTGTTTTGGAAAATTTTGAGCATTACTTTGCTATTGTGTGCGATGAGTGCAATTGTGTGGTAGTTTGAGCATTCTTTGGCATTGCCTTTCTTTTTAGGATTGGAATGAAAGCTGACCTTTTCCAGTCCTGTGGCCACTGCTGAGTTTTCCAAATTTGCAGGCATATTGAGTGCAGCACTTTCACAGCATCATCTTTTAGGATTTGAAATAGCTGAACTGGAATTCCATCGCCTCCACTAGCTTTGTTCATAGTGATGTTTCTAAGGCCCACTTGACTTCACATTCTAGGATGTCTGGCTCTTGGTGAGTGATCACACCATCGTGGTTATCTGGGTCATGAAGATCTTTTTTGTATAGTTTTTATGTGTATTCTTGCCACCTCTTCTTAATAGCTTTTGCTTCTGTTAGGTCCATACCGTTTCTGTCCTTTATTGTGCCCATGTTTACAATTTTTATTTAGTTAATGCCTCCTTTGTCCATAGAATTCTCCAGGCAAGAACACTGGAGTGGTTTGTCATTTCCTTCTCCAGGGGATCTTTCCAACCCAGGGATCAAACCCAGGTCTCCTTCATTGCAGGGAGATTCCTTACCATTCAAGTCAGCTGGTTGCTCATTTCTTCCTAAATGGAGACGGCCACAGCTTCGGTGGAAGGACAGACACAGGTCAGGAAGCCATTGTTCAGCGTGGCTTTAAAACAGCCATAGCAAAGGGGGTGTCCACGAGATATGGGAGCCAGGACTTCCACTGCAAAGCCAAGTCCTTGATAAATAAAAAGACGCACAGCCATTTACTTTGCCTGGTTGACTAGGAGGGGTTCCATGGCTGGGGCTGAGCAGCAGGGAGCTCTGTGGAGTAAATGCCCAGCTTTTCCAGAGTCTACAGAGGAAGGAGGGGGCGTGCAGGGGCTGGGCATGCGGCAGCTGCGACGATGTTGACCGCAGCCCTCCGGCACTGTCCTCGGCTCTGGAAACGGGCAGGCCTGCGTGCCGGCGCAGGCGCCTACCTCAGATCCCCGCCCAGACAGCTGTGCTTTGCTTCCTCCCTGTGTGTCAGAAATGGCCTCTCTGGTGATGAAGGCTGACACCTCCCAGACCCTGCTTGCCGAGGCTCTCATTGAAACCATCTTCTTGCCGACTGGTTCCCACTGCCTTTGGGAAGACATTGTCACAATCGTAACACTTCACATGCTCCACCATTCCACCTCCAGGATGGAAGGGCTGCTCGCTGGTGGGCAGAAAGCAGGTTGGGGCTCTCAGGTTCCGGGTCCCTACATCACCTTGCCAAGGCACCTGAAGGGCCACCCGATCAGAGGAGCACGCCGTGGTCCAGCGTAGCTGCAAGCGGGGACCGCGTCAAGTGCTCGACTTTAATTGCCCCATTATTTTTATAAATGTTCAGAAAACATTTTTCCAAACACGAAAGTGAAAGTGAAGTTGCTCAGTCGTATCCGACTCTTTGCAATCACCTGGACTGTAGCCTACCAGGCTTCTCTGTCCATGGGATTCTCCAGGCAAGAATACTGGAGTGGGTTACCACTTCCTTCTCCAGGGGATCTTCCCAACCCGGGGATCAAACCCAGGTCTCCAGCCTTGTAGGCAGACACTTTTCTTAATTAATACAAAATAGATTATTTAAAATGAAAAATCTGTAGTAGGAGGGAAAAATCAGCGTGGAAAGCTGATTCACTTCAGCATAAAATCGGTCACTTCTTACTGAACAGCAAAAGCCTGTGACTGCCGTACACAGTATCAGGAACACAGTCTCAGGATGGGTTTTGCCTGTTCTTGGCTTTGCAGGACCAAACACAGACTGAGGAACGAAGCGTCACTTCTCAGTGCAGCGCCTGCCGAAAGCACCGCACGGTGCTCGCCCTTCACGTGACCTAGAATGACGCTGCTGTGTGGCCATAGACATTCACACATTACTTGTTGACTCACAGTATGCATACTTTAAAGGCGTGCAGATTTGTCCCACTTTCCAGGATCCCAATATACACATTTATGAAATGATTTACAAACTTCACTTTATGTGTTTTTTGAATTATCCCAGTCTCCAGAGGCTCTGAGGTGTCCCTAGAACTTAGCAATTCTGAGCAGGGTATCCTTGCCTCATGTTTAAAAATAGAAGCCATGATATTCTCTAGCTTTTGCCAAGTTGCAAATAAGTGAGCAGTGTGAAGAATGATGTGATGAGTCAGAGCCGAAATCCTCAAGCCCAACAAGTGTCGAGGAGCGATTACACAGCCTCACCCTGAGTCCCACACCCTCTGCTCTGGCCCGGTGCAGGGTGGTCAGACTTCGAGTCAACAGCACTGAGGTCAGGCCCATCCATGCACCTGAAGCATCTTTGAAAAAAGGCAACAGATCCCAGCTCCTAAAATACGCGGGTGGAAGGAACAAGCCACACGTGTGTCTCAGCCAGCGGCCCAGCACGTGGAGAGAGCTGCTTTGCACGGCCACTTTGTCACGTGGTGATGGGTGACAGGCCTGCTCAGACCTGGCTGGAATCTCAGAGCGTGCGGGGAGCCCTGAGGCTAATTGCTCCATATACAGTCCCCAGGAAGTAAAATTCCATGATTTATTGTGATGTTCAAACCCTCTTAACTTAGAAGACCACACACTCACAATGGCCTGTGTTATCTGGGGAAGAGGATGACGCGTTCTCATCCCGAACATTGTCAGTCGGTCCTTCCCCAGCTTGCTCACACCTGTCAGCCACTGAGACGTCTTGTGGCTACTTCAGCAGCAGAATCCAGGCTTTGTCGTCAGGAATGTGATGAGCATTAAGTCCGGCTGACTCTGCACCTGTGGCTTTGGGAAGATGGTCCAATGTTTCGGGAACAAGCAGGGAGGTGGCTTGCAAGATGGGCTGGGTGTGGGCTGGCTTTGCCTTCCTAGACCCTGAGTGCCGTCCCAGCCCCGGTGCACACGCTCTGTCAGTCCTGCGGGTCAGGTGGGGCCGCATCTGCTCCGGGGGTGGTGCAGGTGGGGCTCCATCAGTGCACCGGAAGACTTCTGTGTGCAGGGGCAGGCCTGGGGCAGAGCCCACGGCAGGCATGTGGCCAGCACACAGCCCCTCTCGGCGGCCACGGGGCTTGTCCCGCGGGGCCCACCCCCACCTTCACCAGATTTGTGCTTCACCCCACCCCCAACTCTCTGAAACACCGGGGAGAAGTAGAGCCTGAACACAGGGCCACGCGCTCATAGAGGGGAGGACACACTCCAGAGACGTCCTTCTCCCCAGTGGAGTAGGGGGAGCCCTTTGGAAGGGCTGACACTGGGTACGAAGGGGCTGTGACAAGGCAGCTGAGCCCGAAGTGTGAGACGCTGGGCTCATGGCCCATCCGGGAGCCACGTTCCCTGACGGGGTCACCCGCTCACCCCAAACAGGAGCCTGTAGCCAGAGCCCCACGTGGTCCCCACACCCTGACCTAAATATGTCCTCTGCTCCTAAGCCAGCCTGCACAGACGCCCAAGAAAACCCATTGTCCATGCAGCAGTGAGAGTCAGGATACCTACTTCCCGCTTTCGCTGCCGTGGACATTTATTGTAAGTAATCAGGAAAACGCAAAATGTACAGAAGACAGGCCAGAGGATCACAGCCTGCTCCTCTTCCTCTCTCGGCTGGAAGGCTCTTGCCTGCCCCAGTCTTCACTAGAGCTTCAGCGTACCAGGGGCCCCTCACTTAGTGAGTGCTGAGCCCCCAGACTAAGAACAGCCAGTAAAGGGAGCAGCCCTCACCCCAGAGGCACGTTCTGGCGGCACTGATGCATCCTTGCGCGGGGCCTGGGGGAGGGCTTGGTCCCCATCAGAGCAGAAACCCAGAGCCAAGGCCATTCCTTCTCATGATCGTGCGGAGTGGCCACTGACCTGGGTGCCCAGGAGAGAAGAGACTTCACCGATGGAAGTGAAGGAGGGGTGTCTGCAGACAGGAAACCCCACAGTCTGGGGACAGGGGAGCCCTCCCCAACCCTGGTCATTTCAGGGTCCATGGTACACCAGCGATGCCCAGCCCCAGCACGCAGGAGCTGTCCATTTACTGCTTTAAACAAATGGAACTTCCCATTCAGCCATTTTGGGGGCTGCAGGCAGAGAATGAGAGGTTTTGGGATAACCACAAAGAGAGCATGGTGCCCTGGAGCCATTTTGGAGGACAGGTGTCCTTTGTGTCCCAGAGTAGAGTTGCGGAGAGGACAGCTCCTCGCACGTGCGGGCACCTGCACGGCCCACCGGTTGCGCTTGGCTTTGGTTTCTCTCCCCAACCGTTTCAGGACTTCAAGCTCATAAATGCTACGGAGTAAATGTGCTTGACAAAACTTAGCTGGAAATGATTCCCACAATCTCCAGAACTTTTCGGGTGTGTAATATGCATTAAAGCATGTCAAAAGTTAAGCCCATAAGTCACAGGACCTCTCCTGGATTTGGATCCCGGATTTGGGAATGAGATGATAAAAGTGTAAAGACGCAGCTGAAGCACGCGGAGCACCTCGGAGAGCTCCCGAGCCCATCTTCCACTGAGTGGCAGGAAACAGCTGGCCAGAATTTCTGAGCGCCTTTAATGAAGAGGGTTCTTCGTTGTTCGGATCCGGTGATTAAATGGAATAAGACTAATATTCCTTAGTGGGTTTCCTGAAAGAAGATTGCCCTGGAAGACAACTGGGGCTGAGAATCCATCCTGGGGCCCCATGGGGCTAAGGCAGGGGTGGGGAGCCAACCATGGAAATTAAGATTTCGATCACGTGGTCCTTGTCAGTGTGCCTTCTCCTCCTCCTCCCCAGCTATTTCAAGACTCTTTCTCAGAGGCAGCCAAGAGGTCTGGGTTACTCTGTTTGCTGGGCCTTCCCTTCTCAGAATATAGTGCCAAGAGTTTGTAAAATAGCCTCCCGTGGTGGCTGGTGGAATGATGGAGTCAGACCACACTGCTGTGTGCAGGGCTGAAGCAGGAAAGCTGGGAACTTTCAGGAGCAAGAACTCCCACAAGGGCCCCGCAGAAATGTTCCCAGGCCCCTACACTTTCTCTCCAGGACGCAGAAGTCCTGACATCACCAGCCATCGCCAGCAGCTCAAGGATGAAGTTTGTGCCAATTAACAGTGTACTGAAACTGACAATGACCGTACACGGCTTTTTAGCCGAGTAGTTTCTGTCTCTCTCACCTTTTGGGGTATTCACTGTCTTGGCTGGGCTTTCCTGATGGCTCAGCTGGTAAAGATTCTACCTGCAGTGCAGGAGGCCCCAGTGCGATTCCTGGGTTGGGAAGACCCACTGGAGAAAGGCTAGGCTGCCCACGCCAGTGTTCTGGGGCTTCCCTGGTGGCTCAGCTGGTAAGGAATCTGCCTGCAATGCAGGAGACCTGAGTTTGCCCTGGGTTTGGAAGATCCCCTGGAGAAGGAAAAGGCTACCCGCTCCAGTATTCCTGCCTAGAGAATTCCACGGACTGTATAGTCCATGGGGTTGCAAAGGGTCGGACATGACTGGGCAACTTTCCCTTTTCACTGTCTTAATTGGCAGGCAGAGATGGAGGCCTAGGGTGGGGTGGGGGTGGTGGGCTGGGCTGCCCCATGCTCACAGACCCTGCAGCCCAGCGCCTGGGCTTTGCGGCACGAAGCCCCACAGAGAGCAAGCGTCCCGAGCAGAGCCCGGCTGAAATCCTGAGCATTGTCTGAGAAGCACGGGCTGTCACCCACTCACATCCTCCACCGGTGGCTTCTGACCACAGTCCTCAGAAAGAAGTACCGTCTGCACACACATTCTCATACAGCTGAAATACACGTTCACAGGACGCCCGTTCCTTTCTCTTCTGTCCTATTTCATTTAAGGAAAACTGGATACACACACTGGGGAGAAACCCACAATCCGAATCTGAGAGGTTTGGATAACAATAGCTGGTTTTTCTCATACAAATACAAACCCACAATCCACAAACTTGAATTTCTTGGGCCATCTCGCTTGTTCATGGCTGCCTCACTGCAGATTCACACCCAAAGCATCTCCTACACAGAGCGAGACACTTCCATTTCTGTGGCCACAAGGAGCCTGTTCCCAAGAGGCATTTAGCTAGATTCCAACCACTGCTGCAGACTCAGACCTTGTCTGCGGGCACGCATGCTAAGTCGCTTCAGTCGTGTCTGACTCTTTGCAACACTTTGGACTGGAGCCTGCCAGGCTCCTCTGTCCATGGGGATTCTCCAGACAAGAATACTGGAGTGGGTTGCCATGCCCTCCTCCAGAGGATCTTCCCGACCCAGGGTTTGAACTTGTGTCTCTTAAGTCTCCTGCCTTGGCAGGTGGCTTCTTTACCACTAGCGCCACCTGGGAAGCCTTCATCCTTGTGTAGTTGACTTAAGCTTTTATCCAAGGTAGTTAAACAGCTTCATGAGACAGACGGGAGTTATCAGTGAGCTTCATATAGGACCGCCTCTGTTTAAGGAGCTGTGACTAACTTCAAAAAGATCGCATGTCAATCCAGACGATCTCGGGGTTATGAACTCTTATTAGCTCTGGAAGAAACTGAAGCATTGGCCCTTCTTCCCAATGCTTGTTTTATTCATTAAAAGGAAAGCATCTATGAAGTAAATTGTCCGACCCAGCACCCAGTATGCAACGGCAGTGAAGTTATACAAACTGAATTAATGAGCATGACCCCTCGGGCAAGGCCAAGGCCAAGAGCAGGTCCCGGGCTGGGGCAAGTTCTGTGGTGGCACCCCTCGCCCATGGCCCCAGCTCACCTTCACGCTGGTAAAGACGCTACTTCCCGAAACCGAAGATCCTCCCAGCAGAGCGGGCAGGACCACCGCTCTGCCCCACCTGTGCACTCCTGCCTGCTCTCCCGCGCCTCTGAGCTGAGACAGGAGATGGGGTCACAACGCCCCCAAAGTCTCGTCTCTCATAAGCTCACCTAGAAGGCAAACCCACAGCCCTCGTCTCATGAGGTTTTGATGGGGTTAGACTGCAGGAAGCGAGGAACAGGAAGTTTCGTTTAATCTAAATTCACGCCCCTGAGATGGCATTCCTAGGGGAAGATAAAACACGTCTTTGAAACGAAAACTGCTTAAGAAGGGCCACACAAGGGACAAGAGGGAAGGGACCCACTGGGCCTCCGGCCTCCTGCTCACCCCTGGATGTGGTTGGGAAGGTTTTTCATTTGTAGAATCCAAGGTCATTTTAGTCACTAGTGAAGTGCTTGTGAGGAATTATTAATAGAAACGGTGAACAACACCGTCAGACAGCATCCTGATCTGTCCGCCTGTGTCAAGCAGAGTGTTAAGGAATCTGAGAGGTTTGGATAACAATAGCTGGTTTTTCTCATACAAATGGGGCACCTGTCAGCTTCTCCAGTAAAGAACTTTCACGTGAAGCTACTAAACTCTTCCTCACCCGGCTGCCAGCATCCCGCCATCAGGCACAGGTATTTTTAAACGTCTTTCAGTATAGTTTATCACCTCCGAGTGCAGCGGAAATAGCCTGTCGACGGGAAGCCTTTCCCCAATGCGACACCGAGCAATCTAGCGTCTTAGAGACAGCAAGCCATCACCCTAATCGCTTCTGATTTTCTCCTTCAAAACCACATCATGAGAATGCCGCACTATGAAAAAAGGGATTGTTCTCGAGGAAAAGAAGTGGAAGTTCCGTTCAGGGTGCACAGAATCCCCAGGGGCTCTGCGGGCCTCCTGAGCTGTGGTCAGGGCCATGCCTGTGGGTGAGGGTGACCGGCTCCTCTCCAGCCCAGGGACACTCCAGTGACCTCAGCGAAGGCGCTTCAGCCTCAGGAACCCGGGCGATGCTTCTTCTGCCTTGCTGCCTCCACAGCTGTGGATGAGTCGGTGAATTCATGCTTGTGAAGTACTGAGGGCCTCTTGGAGAGGGTCTCAGGGTCAGGGACCACACGGCTCTTCTCACAGAGGGAAAACTCATGAGGAGGCAACATGCAAATGCGAACCAGGCTAAGCGCTACGCACGGTCGCCACGTTGTGAGTTATGAGTCCACCTAGTTCTGTTTCCTGTGAGCCCCTGGCTCCGTGAATCCAGAAGGTGTCCCCTCTCAAACAGGGATGGAGAAGCTCCAGAGCTCACCTTCCATCAGTTCAGTCAGTTCAGTTCAGTCGCTCAGTCGTGTCTGACTCTTTGCGACCCCATGAACTGCAGCCCACCAGGCCTCCCTGTCCATCACCAGCTCCCAGAGTTTACTCAAACTCATGTCCATCAAGTCAGTGATGCCATCCAACCATCTCATCCTCTGTCGTCCCCTTTTGCTCCCACCTTCAATCTTTCTCAGCATCAGGCTCTTTTCAAGTGAGTCAGTTCTGCGCATCAGGTGGCCAAAGGATTGGAGTTTCAGCTTCAGCATCAGTCCTTCCACTGAACACTCAGGACTGATTTCCTTTAGGATGGACTGGTTGGATCTCCTTGCAGTCCAAGGGACTCTCAAGACTCTTCTCCAACACCACAGTCCAAAAGCTTCAGTTCTTCGGCGCTCAGCTTTCTTTATGGTGCAGCTCTCACGTCCATACATGACCACCTTCCACAGAGACAAACAATTAGCTAGGGTATGTTTCTGTTCCACTGACAAAGGCCTAAGTCAGTGCAGCTCTCTGGATTTCTTTCCACTTTATAGAGTCTCTCTCAGCTCCCCTCCTTCCCGCCGTGGGGGTGGTGGGGTGAGCACTCCACCATTGGTGGGTGGTTGCTTTGTAACCAAAAGTGGGGTCTGGCTGCCGGCTGCTCCACAGTCCATAAAGAGGTCTGGCTGGAGGAGCAGAAAGCTTGCTGTGTTTCAGATGCTGGGCTGGCAGCTCTGGGGCTGGCGGCCTCCTCTCAGCCCTCCTGCCCCACCCACACAGCCATCCGGGGGCAGGAGCGTTCGCAGGCAGAGGGAGGGGGCTGCAGGCAGAAACAGCACCGTCAGCTCTGACGGGCGTCTTCAGAGTGGTCATCGGCGGTCTGACGACTGTCGTCTTGATTGTTTTAGGTACAGTTGGTCTTCAGTTCCGGGGTCGGTTTCTTCCCATTTCTTGAGGCCGGTTCTCAGCATGCCGGCAGCTTCTGTCACGGCCGTGGTCTGGTCATCATGGAGTTAACCTCTCCCACCTGGCAGGGGTTGCAGCATCTAAAAGACAGCTCACAGGACACAGCCCAGAGTATTACGTCCAGCCCCTGAGAAGGAACTAAAGGCCCTTGACTTTGCTCAGTGACTACAAGCTTATTGTTTTGTCCTGTTTGATTGCTTTCTTCTCTTTTGACATTTTTCTCACTTCTCTGATTAAACTTACTCTTTGGTTAAAGTTTTTCCACAGACAAAAGACAGATGTAGGACATGGGGGTTATGGACCAAAGGATTGCACTCGATTTCAACATTATTATTTTTTTTGTGTGTTTCCTTTTATGTATGGGATCACATTCATGGATAATAGATACCACACCCATCTGCTGTCTCTAAGCTTTAGGAATATTTCTGAGTGATCTCTCCAACAAAGGATTCAACTTATAATTAGCACTATCCCAGTGACTCAGTGGTAAAGAATCCGCCCGCAGTGTGGGAGACACAAGAGGTGCACATTTGACCCCTGGGTGGGCGAGGTCTCCTGGAGAAGGAAACGGCAACGCACTCCAGGATTCTTGTCTGGATAGTCCCATTGGACAGAGGAGCCTGGTGGGCTGCCATTCAAAGAGTCGCAAAGGGTCGGACATGCCTGAAGTGACCAAGCAGCGACAGAGTGACTAATATTCAATGGATTGAATAATTTATCCCATTCTTAACAGTAGTAGAAACCTGTTGATCACTGGGTGTTTTGCGGGAGGCCCACATTACCCACTTGGTGGTTGTTGGTGAAGCAGAGTGATTGGTAGTGCTGTGCCAACCTCTGCTCTGCCGCAAAGTGGTTCATTACACATGTGTGGCCTCTTTTCATACTCTTTCCATTGTGGCTTATCTCAGGATGTTGAATATAGTTCCCCATGCGATAGTAGGGCTCTGTGTATCCACCTTACATGTAGTCCTTGGCATCGGCCAGTCCCAAGCTCCCACACCATCCCTGCCCCAGGCTCCCTCCCCGGGCTCCCTCCCTCCCCGGCTGCCTCCCTCCCCGGCTGCCTCCCTCCCCCAGCTCAC
>SJYQ01003679.1:477569-497199 GCA_006410935.1 Redunca redunca | reverse complement strand
GGTGACAGTCCCCACGTATTCCTGAGATACGCGGCCAACTTGATTCGTCTTGCTTAAGGGCTGTTTCTCCACAGCATGGAGCAGGCAGACATACTTCTGCTCCAAAATTAGATTGTGCAGGCAAGGCAGGAATCTGCGCCTCGTGCACAATTAGGGGAGTGTTGCAGTCCTCTGGGGAACGTAATGGGGTGTGTGTGTGTGTGTGTGAGACAGAGAGATCAAGAGGCAAAGACACCATGCCTGATTTTTAAGGATTGCACAACCTCAACTATTATTTGTGCCAAGGACACTCAGTTTTTAAAACAGGAGAAGAATTTACTAGAGAGGGCAAGAGATGGGACCTGCCCGGGTAAGCTGAGGGTGCCTGGCCGGCGTCCTGTGGGTCTCAGGTCAGGAAAAAGCCGACAGTTTACTCATTAGGAGAGAGCAAATTCAAGTGATGTTTGCGTAAACTGCAGCTCTAGACTTCAGCTCCCTTTCAGATTGTTGTTTATTCTTGAAAATGTAAACTCCATGGGTGAGGGATGGTATATGAGCAGAGAGAGAAAGACAGACAGAAACAGAGAGACAGACACTTCGAGAGGTAGGCGTCCTAAGTCGCTTGAATCGTGGCCGACTCTTTGGGGCTCTATGTGTGGACCATAGCCCGCCAGGCTCCTCTGTCCATGGGGTTCTCCAGGCAAGAATGCTGGAGCGGGCTGTCATGCCCTCCTCCGGGGGATCTTCCTGACCCAGGGGTCGGACTTGTGTCTCTCATGCTTCCTGGCTCGCAGGTGAGGTTTTTTTTTAACTGCTAGTGCTGCCTGGGAAGGCCGCAGAGAGGTACATCAGATCAAAACACCTCAGCTCTCGGGAAGGAACCCAGCGGGTCCAGGAGAGAAAAGGCGGGGCCCCTCTCGGTCCCGTGTGCAGAGCCGGGCAGAGCACAGGGTCTGTCTGAGTGCGTCCTGGCCCCCAGCACCCCAGAAGGACAGCAGAGAGCGGCCCCGTTGGCTCGAGGGCCGGCACCAGCATCGTCCGTGCCTCTCTGCCAGGCTCTGGTTTGGATGCTACAGTGCGTCCGTGGGTTTCTGCAAACCCAGAAGCCCTCTTGTGTGAACTTTCCGTAGAGCAGTTTTAGGAGGATGCTGGCACCTGCTCTGCTGAATCCAGGCCGGACTTTGCGGGTCCCGTACGCGGCAGGAGTTGGTCGCTGCAGGCGCGGTTTCAGGGGACTGCGTTCACACGTGTCCACAGGCCCCAGGGACATTTACCAGGGCTGATGAGGATGGGCCATGGGGATGGGCCACCCTGTCATCTTTTCCTCCATGACCTTTGTTTGCTTGAAGGCCAGCTGCTGGTCCTGGGGACGGCACCAAGGGCCTGTGGTGAGGGGGAAGCGTCTGGAAGAGCCGAAGCTCAGCGGCGTCTCGGCTGGGCCCCCGTGACCTGGCCCAGGGCAGAGTCCTCAGCACAGCCCCCGCGGGGGGTTAATCCGGGCGACTCACAAGTCTCGGGCTTCTCACCTGCAAAGCGGAGATGAGGCTCACAACCCTTCTTCAGGGCTGGAAAGCGTAGGCGAGATGGTCCAGGGCAAGTGCCCAGGTCAGGTCAGCTCCGTCGCTCAGTCGTGTCCGACTCTGTGTGACCCCATGGGCTGCAGCACGCCAGGCCTCCCTGTCCATCACCAACCCCTGGAGTCTACCCAAACTCGTATCCATCGAGTCAGTGATGCCATCCAACTGTCTCATCCCGTCGCCCCCTTCTCGTCCCGCCTCTAATCTTTCCCAGCACCAGGATCTTCCCCAATGAGTCAGTTCTTAGAGTGGCACCAGCTACACGTGGGCGGCCACTGCCTCTCCCATCAGTGGCATGTCCTTAGACAAATGTTTGGAACATCCACGCTCCCCTGTGTGCCGCGTGAAGAACACGGTGTCAGCCGGGACAGCCCTGAGGGGCGGCGTTTAAATCAGATACTGCAGGGAACAAGGCAGGTGCTGCTCGCTCTCAGCTGGTCGCACAGCGACGTGTCCTCTCCAGCTCTGTTCAAGGGGCACCTCCAGCCCCAAGATTCCTGCTCCCTGAAAGTTCTGCAAGATCCCCCAGTTTCTCTGTCAAAATACCTAACTTCCAACACTTGAACTTCACCCAGGTCACTGAATGAGCTGAGGTCCAGGCATTAGCCATAAAAGACCTGTGTGGGTTTTTAGCTTGTGCCATGTGCTAAGTCGCTTCAGGTGTGTATCCAACTCTTTTCGACCTCGTGGACAGTAGCCCACCAGGCTCCTCCATCCCCGGGATTCTCCAGGCAAGAATACTGGAGTGGGTTGCCGTTTCCTTCTCCGGGGGGGTCTTCCGGACCCGGGACCGAACCCCGGCTCTTGCCATGCCTCCCGCATCGCAGGTGGTTTCTTTACCGTCTGAACCACCAGGGAAGCCCGAAGAGCCTCGTACCCATCGCAATGTGCGTGTCCTGGGGCTCGTGAGCTGGCAGTGGGGCCTGGGAGGTGGGAATCCCACCGGTGCCTGTGCAGACAGCTGCAGACTCAGTTCACACACACACTGTTACCTGCAGTTTTTAATTTTGGGCTGTAACACATGCATAATGTATTGATAAGCAGAGTTGTCAGCTGAACTGCTGTATCCATCGGGGTTGATATATGACATCGGGGTTTGTTCAAAGAGAACGTGACTTTCAAGCAGTAATTTACACTCTAAGCGGAGAGACCTGATATTGAGAAGAGGAAACAAGAGACGCACCAAGTCAGGGGCTCAAGAGACACTGAACCTTGTGCCTTCAGCTACTCTGGAGGGAAGACGCGTGCCAGTGGGGAGCAGTGCCCGTGGCCCACGTCCTCTGCCCCCTTGGCTGCCTCGCCAGCCTTCTCTTTGGTGTCCCTGAGGGCAGTTCTCACCTCTCTGCCCCTGCAACGTCCAGGCCCTGGGTTTCTGCCCCTGAGTCCCTCCTGGTGCCAAGCCATCCCACACCAACCTCCAAACTACCCATTGCTATGTGTGGGGCAGCTAAAAGTCTGATGTCCTTCCACAGACATCAAGGCAGCCACCGTGAAATGGACACAGGCCAGGCGCTGGGCGCAGGACTACTCTGCTCTGTGCTGGAGGACAGAGACCACAGACCATAAAGACCAGGGCTGCACAGTGACAGGCCAGGGGGAAGCTCCTGAGAAACCTGAGCCCCTAGAGGTTCATGGTGGATTCTAAGGGGCTTGTTGATAACACATCCAGATTCATAATGGGACTGTCCCACCACAATGAAATCCAATGAGAAATTACTGAAAACTGAAGCCACGTCTCCTGTCTGTAATTCCTGTTGAATGGACAGTAAGTACACTGGAAACACCCACGTCCATTACCAAGGGCCCAGGATCCCAGCATGGACCAGTGTGAAAGCAGCTTGTGGAGGTGACGACAGGCGCCAGGAACCCAAACCTCAGGAAAAGCCTCATGACCAAACCTATCGCTTCAGTTGCATCCTGTTGTTCCTCTCCTATCTGCAAACACCTGAATCCACATACACTCACCGTGTCGCTTTGGAGTCAAGGCCAACCCCACAAGGCTCCCTGCCCATCGAGTCCCCAGGTCTCAGCGCTGGCCGGAGCTGGGACAGGAAGCCTTGTAGGTCAAATCGTCTGCAGGAAAGAGCTCAGGGCTGAGCTCGGAATAGCAGCACCCCTTCTTCCTGCTGAGCGCAGTGACAAGTGGTCTGTGTGCCCATCGGGCTGAGGCCGCCCCCACCCTGGGCACCGCTGCCTGCCACACGCAGACACTGCGCTGCCTCTGACGGACACCAAAGGGCCTCCTGACCTCGCGGTGGCCACACTGAGCCACCGTCTCCAGTGTCTCCACGCAGCTTCATTTACCAGACGTCAGCAGTCTCTGGAAATGCCTGGCTTTTCCGAGAGCATGTGGGCCATCTTGGCCGTGCTCCACCCTGGAGGAAGTCCACAGACGCTACAGGGCAGCCCTGTCCCGCAGGACTCCATCCCCTGACGCCTCCTGAAGGCCCACTGCGGCTTGTTTTATTCTCTTTCTCACCTCAGGCCTGCTCCTGGGTCCCGTCAGACCAACTGACCCCCGATCTCTATAGGTGAGTTCAAGGCTCTCCTGGCTCAGAACCATTGGGTTAATGTATGAAGCCACTTAGTGTACAGTGTAAAAGCCCCAAATGTGGGTGACTGTCAGCAAATCCGTGCTGAAGTCAGGTGACCGTTCTGAAATAGCAGCATTTACTTTTGAGAAGAGAATGTGAACTGGGGGCAGCTTTTCACTGGAGGAATGTGAGATGGAGGGTTTGGAGAGGGATCCTTTGGAGGAAAGAATTGTTGGGGTCTCTCTGTATGAAGCTCAAGTTGGAATCAAGACCCCTGGTAGTCATATGAATAACCTCAGGTATACAGATGACACCATTCTAAAGGCAGAAAGCAAAGAGGAACTAAAGAGCCTCTTGATGAAGGTGAAAGAGGAGAGTGAAAAAGCTGGTTTAAAATTCAACATTCAAAAAATGAAGATCATGGCATCTAGTCCCGTCCCTTCACGGCAAATTAAAGGGGAAAAATGGAAACAGTGACAGACTTTATTTTCCTGGGCTCCAAAATCACTGCAGATGGTGACTGCAGCCATGAAGTTAAAAGGTTGCTCAGTTGGTAAAGAATCCGCCTTCAACGCAGGAGACTCAGGTTCAGTCCCTGGATTGGGAAGATCCCCTGGAGAAGGGAATAGCAACCCACCCCAGTATTCTTGCCTGGAGAACTCCATGGACAGAGGAGTCTGGTGGGCTGCAGTCCATGGGAAAGAGTCAGGCATGAGTGAGCAACTAACACTTGCTCCTTGGAAGAACAGCCTTGGAAAACCTAGAGAGTGTATTAAAAGCAGAGATATCACTTTGACAACAAAGGTCTGTATACTCAAAGCTATGGTTTTTCCAGTAGTTATACAAAGACATGAGAATTGAACCATAAAGAAGGCTGAGCGCTGAAGAACTGATGCTTCTGAACTGTGCTGTTGCAGAAGACTCTTGAGAGTCCTTTGGATAGTAAGGAGATCCAACCAGTCCATCCTAAAGGAAATAAGTCCGGAATATTCATTAGAAGGACTGATGCTGAAGCTGAAGCTCCAATACTTTAGCCATCTGATGTGAAGAGCCAATTCATTGGAAAAGACCCTGATGCTGGGAAAGATTGAGGGCAGGAGGAGAAGAGGGTGACAGAAGATGAGATGGTTGGATGGCATCACCGACTCGATGGACATGAGTTTGAGCAACCTGGGAGACAGTGAAGGATAGGGAAGCCTGGCGAGCTGCAGGCCGTGGGGTTGCAGAGTCAGACATGACTTAGCAACCGGACAACAGGAACTCTGTATAAAAAGTTTTGCCTGCCTTCTGTCTCTGGGTGACGTAATCCTGGCTTGAACCCAAGTCCCATTACACTTCTAATTCCATCTGTGCAAGTCACTAAATTCAATCCTGTTAATTCTGCCTCAATTCCCCTCCCACACACCTCTGTTCCAAGCCATGTATGAAGAAAGTGTCATTTGAGAAATATTTTTAATGCATTTCATCGGTATTAGGGTTGCCAGATTTAGCAAATAAAAACCAGAACACCCAGTTTGGGGTATTCTTGTTTTTTGCATCTGGTTTACTACATAGTTTTTGTTGAAAATGTACTTAAATGTATACTTTGAATACAACGGCTTTCTAATTTTTGAGTCATTATTGTCAGTGGAACGCAAATTATATGAAAAGCTTCATTACTACAAGGTAAGGCGTGATCCTGCTGAAAAGAAGACAAGGAAAAGATTGAATAAATATATAATTTATGAATTACACGGTCTTTATTACAAATCTGAGCATTGCCGCCCCTCGGAAAGAAACACCCAGACGTGCAGAGTAATCGTTAAAGTCAATCTTCTTTGATATGGTAATGATTTCCGTGCAAGTTTTGCTTTGCACAGATTTTGTGATTGTGTCAGTTGAAGGTGTATTTTTCCCAGGTAGAAAGCTAAAACATGCTTCATGGGGCAGTTTATAAGCCTTATTTGAAAATGGTGAGCGTTCTGAACAGGCCTCAGTTTAGCCTCTTGGCCTGGTCCCTTCGTGGCCATCATTCATGGCCCCTTCGTTACCCTTCGTAGCCGTCACTGGGCCTCGGGCTCTGAACAGACCAACGGGACAGGTGGATGCTGACGCTGGGCCAGAGTCACCCAGCAAGGAGCCCCTGGGAGAGCCTCCGGGGCCGGAGGAGCTGGGAAGCGGGAGGCAGACCACCTGGGGCGCTCAAAGGACCCACCAGAATCATCCTGAGTGCCGCCCCCTGCCCTCCCAAGCTTGTGGTGGGCGCCGGCAGGCATTGCTTCGTCTGGGGTTGCCTGCCCAGCAGCTCTGCCTCCGGGGTGCAGACCCTGCCTCTTTCCACAAGACCCCTGCCCAGAGCCAGAGCTGGAGCCCTCCGGAGGCGGCTGCCTGCCCACCCCATTCTGCTCCGGCGCCTAGTGTGGGACACACTCCAGATGACGATGTCACGGCACTCAGCACCTGCCTTGGGCATCCTGCCTGAGGCCTCGCAGGCCTCTACCACCACCACGAGTCAGGACCGCCACGGGCCCGTCTCCCACAGACTTGCTGAAGCGGCTTTCCCGGTCACCAGGGAACAGGCCGAGAGGGCCCCGCCTGCAGCCCATCGCCCACCTGCGGCTTACCCTTCTGTCTGGCTCTGACACCTTTGCCCTGGCAGGCAGGGCCAGCAGGGGCAAGCCCCTGAGAACACCCTCTGCTTCTGCTTAAAGATCCAAAGTCGTAGAAAGTTTACATTGGGACTCGTTTGTGCCACTCTCCTTGCAAGCTGCTTTATCTTCTTTCAAAGCCCAGCAGCCTTAAGGCAGCCCCTTCCTCTGCAAGAGACCCAGCCCCGCCAGAGGTTAAGCCAACAGCCTTTCTCATCAGGGCTTGGGGTCCCCCAACCCCTGCCACAGACAGCCTCCCACCCCCACCCCCAGGAAGCCGGGACTTTCAGGAACTCCTGTTTACATCTGGGCCCATTACCAGCTAAGGCAATCATTTTAAAACAAATTGCCTTTCCACTGCCTGAGAGTCAGAAAGGACAAACCTGGAGCCGGCCTGGGCCTCCTGTCTAAATAAACCAGCACCCTAGACCTGGATCTGCCCGGGGGCCGTTGGGCCCTAAATCCCACCACACTCCTCCCACCCTCCACCCACCCAGCCCTCCCTTCCTCCAGGCCTTGGCGGGTTGGTCCAGGCCTCTTCCATCGTCTCATCATCCTGGATGTGTATGGACCACCGCCCTGCCCCCTCCTGGAGTGGGATGGCAGGAAGCTGGGGCCAAAGTCACGTCCTGGGCACAGCTGACCCAGAACAACAGGCCCGCCGGAGGATTGCCAAAGCACCTCCCTGGGTCCATCCCTCGCTCGCCCCCAGCCCCAGAGCCTGCTGTGGCGCCAGGCCTCCTGCAGGCCCTGCCTCCCTTAAGGACCCTCTCCAGCCCAGCGGGAAGCTCTGGACTCCACTCCTGCGGTCCCGCCTCAGCGCAGCCAGCTCTGAGAGTCCAAGTCCGAGTCGCCAGGACCCCCCAAAGGAGGGCCTCAGTCAGGCGCAAGTTCCGGAAGTGAAGGGTTGGAGGTTCAAGGGTTCAAGCACCGCCCCCCGACGCCGCGCCCCCACCCCCCGCTCCCCTTGACTCTGGAGCTTGTCCTGAGGGACTGTAGCTGACGGTCGCCCAGGCGACCTGGCACGCCCGAGGGTGCCCCTGTCCAAGCCTCGAACTCCGCTGTGTCCAAGCGGGCTCCTCAGCACCTCCAGGCAGTCCTCCAACCGGTTCTTAAAAAGAAGCGTGTGGAGGTGAGTCAGCTCGCCTGGTCGGGCCTGTAAAACCCCGACCTCTCCTGGTAAGTGCTCCGAGAAGAAATGTCTCGGGCCCCTCGCCGGTGGAAGCCGCGCCCAGACCCAGCGGCGCGCTCCGGGGCCGTCAGGCGTCTGACTCGCCGGCCCGGCGTGCGGGGCAGCGCGGGGTCCCGCCCGGGTCACCGCCCGAGGCACGAGCGGAGGGAGTGCTCCCGGCGGCCGGCGGTGTCCTCGCGGCCTGGGCTCCCGGCGCGCGCAGCAGCGCCGTGCGCGCCGCAGACGCGGGCAGAGCGACGGGGGCGGACGGAGGCTGGCGGCGGCTCCTCCCTCGCGGGCGCGGGAAGGGCGCCGAGCCTCCGCCGACCGTCCCGAGCTCCGAGGCAGGGCTTTCGGTTTGCAGCGGCCCGGTGTGCACTCGGCGCCCCTTCCGCGCGCTCACCGGCGCTCCGGAGGGGCAGGGCGGGCGGCACCCAGAGCCGCCGGCTAGGGCGCCCGGAGCAGGGCTGGAGGGCGTGGGGGCGCGGAGAGCGGCCGGGAGGAGGGGAGGCTTGCCTCGGAGCTGGAGCCGGCTCGGGGCCGGCGACGCCGAGCGAGGGGCGCGCGTCGCCGGGGGAGCCCGGGTCGGGGCCTCCCCCGGGACCTGGCGAGCGTCTCGCGTCCCTGCAGGCTGCTGGATGGCCCGGGCCCTGGCTGCGGCCTCCCAAGGAGGCCTCGAAGGGTGACCCAAGCCCGCTCCCCTCCAGGGGCTGGGGCCCGGAAACGGCGGGAGGCCTTACGCAGGCCGCGCGCCCCGCACTTCCCGGGGCCCGGGCAAGTCTTCGTGCTCCCGGGACCTGCGGCTCGGCTCGCCCGCTCCGGTCCTGGTCGCTGCCTTTCTGGGCCTCCCTGTGACCAAGGAGCGCACACGCGGTGGCGCTGCGCCGGAGGCCGGCGGGGCAGAAATGAGTCTGGGGGTGTCCGCTGAGGGCCGACCTCAACCCCGGAAGGCCCCCCGGGGGCTGGAGGCCGAGGAGAAAAGACAGTTCCCCGAAGAAATGGTTGTAGTAGTTGTGCAGGAGCCAAACGTGGGCTCGAACCAACCCTGGGGTGACAGGCGTTAAAGAGCTCCAGGTCGCCGGGCCGCCTCCAGCGCGCGCGCCTCCTTTGGGGCCGCCGGCGCCCACGGCCCTCCTGCGCGCTCCGCGGCGGCCTCCTGGGCTGACACTGCCTCCCCGGAGGACACCCATCTGCCGCCCCCATCTTCCCCGGACACCTACTTGTCCCCACCTGACCTGCCAGCTCACCTCCCAACTTTTCAGGGTCGAGGACGTTGCCCCCGCCCGCGGACCCGAGGTGGATGAGGGAGCCGGGCGCACGCGGAACCCGCGCCCGCGCCGGGCGAGCACGCGGCACCCTTCCCACCCGCGGGCCAGGCGGCCTCGCTATGCTGGTGCGAACAGGGCCTGAAAACGGGCGTTCTCTCGCAAGCCCACCCTTCCCCCGTTAGAAGATGTCGGGGTTAAAATGTTCGCTTTGCCCTTTCTCTTGATCTTGGGGGGAAAAGCGGAAACTGCTGGCACCTTTATGGGCCTTAGACCGGTGACGGCGAGCAATCCCAGCCCCACTAACTTTGATCAGCCTTATTAATTCCAGCTGCGCTCTATTTGTTTGTCATTTTCCCCTTTTCCTGCGCAATCATTATTTATGGCAGAGGATTCGGGAAAAAAAAATGTGCCTGAAGTAGAATGGAGGCAGAGAGAGGGTTTCTGACAAGGAGAGCAGTGAATGTGTTTTCCCTAAAGGTCACCAACAGGAGGGGCCTGGTCTGATCATCTCCCTTCTGAATCATTCCTCAAGAGCATTAACTTAATTATGCGATCAGAGAAATGAAAAAAAAAAAGTCTTTAAAATAACCAAAGGTAATTATAACCGTGTTGTTGACACTAATGGTTAATAATTGATCAGGACTTACACACAATCAATTGCCAATTTATCTCCCCCACAAAACCCTGAGTGATGTCCTGTTACTCCGCTCCTTCCCTTGGGCACTGCCTACCAAGCTCCACCGCTTTGGCCGCTGGAGGCAGCCCCAAGCTTCCCACTTGCTTCTCTAAGAGCCTTCCATTTAATTTGTTTTCAGTTTCATCCAGAACAGACTAACATGGGAACGCCTTTTAAAAGGCCTTTCCTTATTATCTTGGAGCCACCCTTAAACAAACAAAGACCATTCTTCCTCTTTCCTTTTACCTGGGATTGCAAAAGAACAGTGGTCCAGTCTCCTAAGCCATCCTATTTGCATTATATTACTAGGAGAGTCCTTCTTCCTAACATCTTCAGTTTTTATCTTTCTTAGAAAGAGCCTGAACACGCTGCCCTCAGCAGAGGGAACAGAAACCCGTCCTCTGCCTGGAGGGTGGAGGGTGAAAGTGCCAGCTAAGACAACGTCCCTCTGTTTGCAGGAGACACAGGTGAAAGAGCAGAGCGGGGCATGCGGAAGGGGATATATTTGCTCCCCAAACCCTGGGTGGGAGTGCTTTCTCTCTCACTTACCAAGGGCTGAGGTCCAAGTGCACAGCATCAAGCACCAGCTTGCTCGCCTTGCAGCCCAAGCGCAGGGGAGGGCTGGCATGTGCTTTCATTACGGCCAATAGAAAGTAATTTCCAGCAACTGGAAAATTATATTGTCATAGATTACTTCTCCTTATAATAAGCCTTTAAAATATCTGTAGGGATTTGTCACTTACATAAAGGTTTGCAAATACATCAAAGGGACATGTCCCCTTTGCGATTTGTAGAAATTCAAATGCTGTTAATCATAATATCCACATATCACAGACTGTTGTGTATTGTTCCCAAGACTGCCTCTTGAGTTAACAGTTTTTTAAGCGTTTACAATGTTGTTTTTAAAAAGCAGTGTAAAAACACATATTTAAAAGGTCTATTTATGTCCTTAATTTGGGGGTTAAAATGAATGCCTTCCTTGGGATTGTCGACGCACTGGGGAACTACAGGAAAATTATATGGTGGGTGATCACTGGAGACTGTTACTTGGAGGAACTTTATAATAATCCAGTGTATTATTTACACTTGAAAGAGATGCTCTGACTTCACGGATAAACGGCTTTGGAAGATCTTGGCAAACGGTCGATTGTTTACTTCGACTTGAGCAGAGAAAGTTTAGGGCATATCTTCTGTCCCGTTTAAGAAACAAAAGGTCGAATTGACTCAGCCTCTTTGATAGTATCTCGATGCGGCGTGAGATGACCGCAAAACGAACAGCGGCGCGCACGGGCCAGGCCCGCAGGTGCCGGCTAAACACGCGCGGGGCGGGCCTCGCGGGGACCGGCTGCTCGCCGCCTCCTGGACCAGCGCGGTGGCGGCGGCGGCGGCGGAGCGGGCCGCGCAAATCCCCAGTCCTTTTCTCTCCGCCGGCCCCGCCGCCTGGCCGCAGACAAAGGTGGATGAAGTTCTTTTCAAGTTTCAAAGGCAGTTGCGCAGCAGCTTTGCAGAAACAATAACTCTTTTATTGGGAACAAATGTTGACATTTGACAGGCGCGGGAGGCAGCGGCCGCCGGGCCAGCGCCCCGCTTGCTCTCGGCCCGGTCCCCGGGGCCCACCTGAGATTAAGGCGCGAATTCCGATAAGTCGGCTCTAACGCGCCCCGGGCGGCGCAGGGCAGAGGCCGGCGGGCCCGGTCGCACGGGCTCCGGCCCCGCGACCCCGCGGCCCCGCGCTGGCCGCCGCGCGCCTCCCTCTCCCCGGTCTCCGCTAACATCTGCGAAAGTCTCCGTGGGCCGAGACGTAATGTTTGATTAGCTGAACTTTAAAGCAGAAGAGAGAAATCAGACACAGTAACCCTCTTCCCTGAGAAGAGCCTCTGTTTCTCCCTCATCTTTCCTAAAGATCTGCAACGGAGGAACCATAAAACGCTTTCTACAGTTCCTTTAAAAAGATTCCTCTGAACACCTGCGGGTTTTCTGTGCTTAGCATACATTTAAAAAAATCAAGTTTTCCCGAAGGAAATTCAGGTCAGGTGGCAGGGTGGGTAAGTTATGGAAATCTTTGATAATTTGTTGGGCATATAAACATCAAAGCAGATTCGTTAGTCTGGGCTAATCTCCTGAGCTGCTCGGAGTCTGCACCAGTTGAAAGGTGCAGATTGTCCCTGAGAAGGAGGTCTGGGGTGTGGGTGTGTGTGTGCGCGCGCGCGCGTGTACGCCCGTGTGTGCAGCGAAGGGATCATGTATCCAGGTAAAACAATCTTCTGTTCCAAAGGGAGGCAGTTTTCAGCCAGGCTTCAGTTTCTGAACATGCAGGGAGATCAGTTTTTGCTTGGTTTCCTCGCCTCCCTGCTTCTTTAAGAGGGAGAGTGCTGTCACCAGGCATCGTCGTCAGGCAGCACGGTCTTTCAGTGCCTATTTGTTAAATATTGTTAACTTTCATACTTTTCACCCAAGCCTTCAAATTAGAATATCACGTATAGGAAATATTGCTGTCACGGGGGTTGGATTCTCTGCTGATTTAGGAAATATGGCTAATGTTAATAAAGGCAAAACCGCTTAACATCTTCAGACTGCAATGTCAAATGCTATCTGGAGTTAAAATCATTATCCTCACGGTAATTCCACAAAGATTCCATCTGAAACAAAAACAGGCAAAGGAGCTCCTGGCCCCCTTTTATGTGCACAGCCTCGAATCTGTTTCCCTCCAGACGGCTGCCACAGAGCAACCAGGCTTCCCACGTGAAAAATCTTCCCTGTCGCCAAGAGATAGCTCCACTCCAAACATATCCAGATCTCCTACTAGGGGAGGCAGGAAGGAGGAAAAAATAGTTCTCTACCCGAAAAGATTCGCCTTCTGCTAACCTCTGATCGCTTATCTACTCCAAGCCACCAGAATGCCTGAAAATGAACAGAAAACCGAAGCCTTGGTCTGTGCCTTCCTGGGCAGTCAGACCCCATAACAGGCAGGGCTCTGTGACCAGTTCACAGCCCCCTAGCTTTGCCTCAAGTCGCTAAGATTACTTTCAAATACCCTTTCTAACAAGACCCCAGCAAGAGGCCACTAATTTCCACGGCACAAAAAGCCACTGGAGAGAGATCCGTTTGTCAATATCAACTGGTCCGGCAATTTCCCATCCTCAGACACATCGGCCTATCAGAGCCGGCAGATGTTTAGACAAGATTTTATAAATTGTTCAATATCAGCCCATAATGAACCCCAACTGACCATTCCAAAGCAGCTAAAAGCATCCGGGCCGACCCCCGCTGGGATCCAATAATGCTCTCAGGCTGCAACATTATTAATCATGGAATAAAATAGATGAACCTCTTGAAAAATAAGTGTATGATTGATTAAAGGGCAATCTAAGAAGCTATTATTCTTGTTTTATAACCGTAAGTTATATTCACTCAATTTATCTTTGGAGAGGAAATAAATGATTGTTCGTTTCTTCTCTGAAATTATATTATATGGGTGTCCATATAATTCTGCTGAGAATTAAAGTGACAGTTTTGCTGCTTTTACGATACTAAGCAAAGGGAATATGTTCCTTGACTACAAGCTGTAGACTTGTCCTAGAATCAGGTGGTGAGTCACACAATAACGAGGCAACAGTCTAGGGTTCTTTAAACTTTTCCTTCCCCCCAGGGTAAGGCTAAGAGCCACTGAAAGGAAAATAAATCTGTCCTCCCCAGATTTTCGCCTTGTTTAACGTGAGTTATATGAAAAGGAGAGTTAAGAAGTCGTTCATTAAATCTGAATAATCTACGCCAATTTGGATAATTCAAATAAACAATAAAGAATTATTTCACTCAATAATTTATGGTGCGGGCATCATTTATACCCCATGTTATCCACATTATCCACTCACAATACTCTAGTTACTGAGGAGGCTCAGTAAGCCCAGAAATAAATGTCCAATGGATCCTAAGGCATGGGGTATCAGATCATTTTATTTTGCCAAGTTTTTTAAATGTACACTAACAAGCCATTTGCATATTCAGAACACAAAATCCAGATTTTCTTACAATGCATGTGCATATAAATAATGTAAAACCATGCGTATCTCACTACTGTGCACTGCTCTTGCCTCTGCCTTCTTGCAGGAGCAGAAGGGAGGGATTATTTTACACATTTTCATTAAAAAGCCTGAGGTCAGATCACCTGGGGGGAGGGGCTGCTATCCCCAGGGCTCCCTACCCAAAGACTCTTCCAGGACAAATGAGCCCCAAACACCACACTGCTGTAGACTAGTTTGTTTTTATTTACAATTTAAGATATAAATTAGTAAAGAATTCTTGTTAAACAACCAACAAAGATTGTATAACCAGCAATGTTCAAATAAAAACCAGGCAGAATTTATTTACAAAAGGTTTAGATTTCATTGCAATACAACTTGCATAAATTACTAGAAGCTTTATATCATTACAAAAATAAATATCAAATTTGTCTCCACTTCTTAAGTACTCAAGTTCTATAATCACGTTTTATTTCTACTGTGTACATCTTTTACAAATAAATTTTACAGTAAATCCTATCACACCTATAGAATATATACCGTGGCAATGAAGTGATCAATTCAAGATATCCTGAGAAAAAAGATTGTTTTCAAAAGTCACACATACATTGGGGAAGCTATACTATGCCAACAAATTCACGTGTGTCCAGCAAAAGTCCGTTCCGGTAGCGTCTGTGGGTTGGCAGTGCCCTGTGCATCCTTCCTTTTTACAGTGGCACGAGATACGGTCCGGATCTAGAGGTCACTTTATATGTATGTATATATATCTTATATTTATGAACTTGGGAGGAGAGAATGGCCTGCTGACTTTTTTTTTCCAAAGCAATTGTGACACCTACCTGTGGACCAAGGGAAAAACCGAGTCACCCCCAAATCCTCCAGCCCCACCAGCATCAGTCACCACATTCTGAAAAGGGTCCATCTCAAGAGGTTTCGCTTCTTACCCACCTTCAAGATCTGTGATGAGTAATTCTGCCTACTTGTAAAGTAGTTTTCTTTTTGAGATACTACTGTCAGCCAGGCAAACTGCTGATACTATCCAGTCCATCTGGACACAGGGACAGGCCTGATAAAAGACTCGTATTTCTGTGTCTCTCCAGTCTGACTGCAAATGTCATCTAAAAAGGGGTCTGATACCCCCAGTTTCAGGAGCACTAGCTCATGACAGCAAGTGCCTTTTAAGTGTCTCTCGTAGTTTTTAAGGTTCCAAATTGCATACAAATACCCAGATTTTAAGAATCTGTTTTTCCAAAGAGGAAACAGCAGCAGTGGAGCAATAAATACATTCCAGTTGAAGGGTGATTTTTTTTTTAAAGCAGAATTTGAGCCAAAAAAATAAAAGAGGAGCTCTCAAAAAGAGCACAATCCTCTCCCACTCAAAGAAAAGAAAAGAGAGAGAAGTGAGGCGCTGTCCTCAGACCCCATGACAAGAAGCAAGAAACACACATTAAGCGATTTGCTGGGCAATTGGTGCCGGAAGGTTCCGCAAGGGGTGTGGGGAGGGGGGACCCCATGGAGCCCACTTACTTGCATTGCTGTCTCGGCCCTTCTATAGGTAGGGCTGGACGCCCCCACCAACCACGGTGCAGCCCTCGCTGGCATCTGTCACGGGAGGGGGCAGTTAGTCAGGACCCGACCCCAGAGCCATCTGCCTCCCAACAGCCTCGCGGCCACCAGCCCCACACCGCCCAACCACGCCGTGCCCTTCCCCCTGAACCCCCAAGCCGTCTGGGGGACCCGGCTGCCCCCACCACCACCCGCCCCCTGAGACACTCGCCGGGCACATTTCCGAATTTTCTGCCCCCTTGACCTCCTTTTATAGGTCTGATCGGCTCAAGCCTCCATTAGGAGCAACAGAGGCGAGGCAAAGAAAGGGAGGGAGAAAACGGACTCTCGTTTTCTGTTCTGAAGATTTAAAAACCAGAGGCCCCTGGGAGGAAGCAGAAGGCTTTAGCTCCTTGCAGCCGAAGGCAGAAGAGGAGATTGAGCTGAGTCTAGGAACCATCAGAAGGCGCCGAGGCTGACGCTCAGGACGCCAGAGGGAAGCTACATTTGGCGTCGATTTCTATTTGCCAAACCGAAAACAGGACGATACCAACAAAAGGAATAATGAATCAAATGGACAGTCAGTGATAAGGGGGTCAGTCCCGGCTCAGTCTCGGGGCTGGATCGCCTGGCCCCCACCCCGTTTCTGTCTTCACCAGCACCCCCCTTCAATTCTAACTTGGGAGTGCAAAGCCATCCGTTCCCCGTTCCCGGTTCAGGGACAGGGCTTCCCCGGCCAGACCTACAGGTGCCCGGTTCCCTTTCCCGGTTCCTAGGGGTGCTCGCCCGCCGGTACCCGCCGACCCCCGCTGTCCCCGGGGCCTCGCGGGCCGCCTACCTTTCTTCGGCTCATAGCCGCCGCCCGGGGGCCGGTAGTGGGGCTCCGGGAGCGGGTGCGCGCCCGCCTTGCCCGCGTCGCTGGCGGCCTTCGGCGCGGCGTGCAGCGCTTCTGCGGGCGCTGCGGCCGCCGAGTTGTACCGCAGCAGCCCCTGGCCTTGCAGCGCCGCGTTCAAGTTCCCGTAGTTTGTGTAGCTGCCGTAGAAGGGCGATGTGTAGTAGAGGTGGCGGCCGAGCAGCGGCGACGCGGGGTAGGGCGAGCCGCCCGGCGGCGCCCCGCTCGAGGCGGGCGCGGCAGCCGCGGGCAGCCCGGGCGGCGCGCAGCCCGGGCCCAGGCTCGGCTGCTTGAGGTCCGACGTGGCGATCTCGGCCAGAGACCACAGCTTGGGCTTGCTGGCGGCCGGCGGCGCGCCTGGCGACGTCCGGCTGCCCAGGGGCGTCTTGCCGCCCCCGGCCCCGCGGGGCGCGGCCTCGGGCGGGGGGCTCAGCAGCGGAGGCGCCTCCACGCCGGTGAGGGGCGACGAGGTCACGGGCTTGGGCGGCGCCAGGTCCCGCTCGCCGTCCTCGTCGTCGTCGTCGTCCTCCTCCTCCAGGTCGTCGTACTTCTCCTTGCACTCCGAGCCCGACTCGCACAGGGGGTCCCCGGCGCGGCAGGGCAGCTTCTCTCCGTCTGACTCGGCGGAGCAGGAGTGGTCGGTGAGAGAGTCCACGTGCAGGCTGATCCCTGCAGAGGCGCGGGGTGGGGGCACGGTCTGTGGCACCCCGGGCCCCGCTGCCCACCGCTCCCCGCCCCCGCCATCCCTCACCCCGACCCCACCGGAGCCGCGTGCTCCAGGCAGCCTGACCTCCCTGCTCGCACCGGGCCCCAGGGGCGCCAGGCGGCGGAGCCTGGAGTGCCTTACCGCCGGCGGCCTCCTCTCTGGCCTCAGCTCGGCGCCCCGCCTGGGAAGAAGGAGGCTCTGCGCCCCTGTGCCGCCTCGGCCGCGCTCACCTTCGTCCTCCGCCGACGTCTCGGTGCCCTCGTGCGCCTTGTCCGCACTCTCCTCCTTGCCCCTCGCCGCCTCGCCCTCATCCTCGTCCTCGTCCTCACTTTTGTTCCTGGGGGCCCACGTCATCTTGTTCTCCTTCTTGAGGCGCCGGCGCGCGTTGGCGAACCAGGTGGAGACCTGCGTGAGGGTCATCTTGGTGATGATGGCCAGCATGATCTTCTCGCCCTTGGTGGGGTAGGGGTTCTTGCGGTGCTCGTTGAGCCAGGCCTTGAGCGTGGCCGTGGCGTCCCGCGTGGCATTCTTGCGGTAGGCCGGGTCGTTGAGCTGGTACGGGTAGGCCGCGCTGCCGTAAGGGTGGTAGCTGATGGCGCCCGTCATCCCGGTCGTGTGTGCGTCGTAGGGCGCGCCCTGCAACCGACAAGAGCCCGGTGAGCGGTCGTCCGAGGGCCCGACAGGCGTCAGCGACCCCTCCGCCCGCCCGCGGCCGCCTTTCCCACGGTGCCTCCCCGCGCTGGGGCTGCGCCTTCCCGCAGCAACAGATCCGGAGGACGCAGCGGGTCGTTTAACGCCAGCTGTGGATCTCGGAAAGCACGGCGGTTTTATTCCCAAATTTTCCAACGATTTCATTTTCCTAAAAATGACACATCTGGCCCCAAATGCCCCTGAGCCGCCGGTACGTGCGTGCACAAACAGGCCCGCACACACGGGCCCGCAGGTAGCTTCTTGATATCTAAATTTCTCCTGGTGTGAAGAGTCGCCGCCGCCTCCTCCTAGTCCCCTTCCCCTCCCTTTAATGGTTAAAAAAACACCCCAGAGCCCCCGCTCCGCTATTCACCACTCTAAAGCTCCGCAAATCCAATTTGCAACTCGAAGCCAGTCACCGTTTCGAATTCTTCAAATACGCGGCAATTAGCATTTTAATTCAGCCCTTAACGTTTAAATTCGAGACTTCTACAGCCAGCGCCGAGGCCCCGGCTACCCCGTCTCTGCTCTGGAATTTCGCCGAGGGCGGGAGGTGGCCACCAGCGCCCCCCCCCCGACGCCCCCCCGTCCCCTCCTCCCCGGCGACCGGGCCTCCTGCGTCTAAAACACGCTTTGCCAGCCCCCAGGCCTGGCTGGGCCGCGGAGCTGGAGGAGCGCGGGCCGACCCGGGGGCTCGGGACGCAGGGGCTGCTCTCGGCACCCGGGGACCGAGGCGGCACTTAGCCGGCCGCACGCCGGCCGACATGTTCTTTTCAAACCACGAGCCTGTGGGGCAGATGAAGGCGAAGATCTGGGCGGCCCGGCCGGGCCCCAGATCCGCGGCCGAGGCTCCACTGATTTCCCCAGCCCCGTGATCACAAGCCCCGCAAGAAAGTGCCCAGCGCCTGGCGATCGCCCCGGAGGCCCAGGGGCGCCGACCCTTGCTGCCCGCGCCGGAAGAAGCGAGCCTCGGCCCGCTCCAGACTCCTCGCCCAGCTTCGGCGCCTGAAAGAGGGCCACCCAGGCCAGATCCCGTCCCGACCCCAGTGGGGTCGCACTTCTCGGGCTCGCGGGAAGATGACCTCGGCAGCCGAGGGGAAGGACGCGCGGAGCCCCGCGCTCCGGCCGACCGCCGCGCCTCTCGTCACCGCCGGCCGCGCCACGGCCCCAACTCCGCGACTTCGGAGCCGCCTCCCACACTGCGTTCCCCGCGACCCTCGGCTCGCCGGTCACAGACCAGGGTCTCTGCGCCCGGCATCGCGCGGCCCCGCCCGCCGGCCCGCGCTCGGTTACCATGTAGGACGGGAAGCCGGCGGCGGCGGCGGCGGCGTCGGCGGAGTACTGCAGCGGGCTGCCGAAGCCGGTGGCCGCCTGCGCGGTGAAGGCCGCGGAGCCGGGGTAGGGGCTGAACGCCGAGCCCGACGCCGACCGCGCCAGCTCCTCGCTGCGCGGCGCCGCCAGCGCCGACGCGCCGTACGCCGGGCACGAATAGAGCGCCAGCGAGCCGGGCGCCTGGTACAGGTAGCCCTGCGGGTAGGACATGGTGGGCGCGGGGGCCCGCGTCACGCCGAGCAGCGGGCAGGGCGCGCGGCGCCCTCCATCCACGCCCGGCCGGGGCTCGAGGCGGCGGCGGCGGGCGCGGGGACCGCCAGCCGAGGCAGGCCGGCCCGCGCACTAGCCCGGGCGGCCCCGCGGGCCAGGGGAGCGGCGGGGCGGCGGCGGCGGCGTTGGCGGCGGCGGCAGCACGGAGCCGGTGGGCGCAGCCGCGCGCCAGGCCGGCGGTCGGGGTTTGGGGGAGTCTGGAGTCGGGAGTGAGGAGTTGAGCAAGGAGCGCTCGAGTTTCCGAGGGACATTGGAACGCGGAGCTGTCCGTCACGGGCTCATCTGCATATTCGGGCGCCCGCCCCCTCCCCGGCTCCGCCGGCTCCGCCCGCTCCCGCCGCCCG
>SJYQ01003679.1:448361-473933 GCA_006410935.1 Redunca redunca | reverse complement strand
ACACACACCCCCCTCCCCCGACGCCCAGACCGTCCTCACCCTCCATTACTCGCTTTGCTTTCCCCGTTTTCCATGCCGGAGCGCAGCTCGGCACGTGCACGCGGGTGTGAGCGCGCCCAGGGGCTGCAGAGACCCGGAGCGTTGCTCGGATCCGGCCAGAGCGGGTAGGATCCTCGCTCGCAAGAAAACCAGCGGAGGAGAAGGAACTGTGTTTCGCCCATTACTTTTATTTGACGAGAGAGGCTATAGAGGGCGTTTTCCCGGGCCAAGTTTCATAGCCGCCTGCTGACTTCACCCAAAGGGCTCGTCCAGACCGCGATTCCGCCGCGCGTGGTCAGGGGCACACTGACGCAGCTGGGTGGGAGAGCCGCGGGGTAAGGAAGGCCTTTCTTTGGTTGGTGTTGTTAATACTGGCGGAAATGCAGAAAGGAAGGTTTGATAAATTTGTTTGCATTAAAAGTAAAAAAACTTCAGTTGAACAGAAATTGCTGGCACTGACCTGGGGAAAAAGGTTTGCAGCGCCCGTAAATGGCAAAGACTGCCCTGCAGAACCAGGAAGGGCGCCCAAGGTCAGCAGGTGAAGCCACCCGTCAGAGCGATGGGCCAAGGAGGCCGGCGGAGTCTCCTCGCAGAGAACAGAGGCCCACGTTCGTTCTTGACGGGGACACCGTACCGTACCGTGTGTCAGATGCCACGGTGTGACCCCAAACAAGGCCCTGGGTGTGCGGGGACCGGGCGCGCTCTCCCTGCTGTGCTAGTTGAAACTGCTACAAAGGAATCTGGCAGACATTTGGCCACATCTGAAAGAGCAGGAGCCGCCCACCCCTGTGACCCCCAGGTCCCTGCCTCATTGTCCGCTGCTGAGAAAATGCCAGGCTGGGGGCACTGAACCCTGGCACTGCCCTTGCAGCATTGTCTGCAAAGTGCAGGGCTGGAAGCGTCCTAAATGGCAGTCAGAGGAGGCCTGGCTGCAGAGCCCAGCCCAGGGCATGTCCCCTGGAACAGAGTGTTCCCCAGGGATGATGGGAACCACCCCTGGAGCCAGTCCTGGGGGTATATAAGTTGAGCTGGGGAAAATAATACTTTCAGAAAAGGATACCGACAGCTTGCTGCTGCTGCTGAAATTGACAAAAGGAAAGCAAGCCAGCAATATACCTGCTGTTTACAGGTAGGAGTGGCAATGTCGCTGTGGGGCCTCTCCCCGTGGCTGCAGACCCACTGGGTGCCTGAAGAGAGGCTGGGGGCCCACGCTGGTAGTCATGCTTTGTTTCTGAAAAATCTATCTGCTGCAAATGCCACCAGAGATTGTTAACTTGAAATGATGCAAATGCCACCAGAGATTGTTAACTTGAAATGATGGCTACGTGGATTCTATCACTCTCTACATTTCTAGCATGTGAAATATTTAACACTTTGAAAATTAAAACAAGAATGTGTGTTATCATTTAAAAGAAGTGTCATAGCGCAGGAGTATAGGGAACTAATTGAAGAGTGCTTTCTTAAAAAAAAAATTAGTTTCTCAAAAATGTACATTTTTGTCTCTTCCTTCCTGGCTCACCTCCCCCCACCCTTGCCCATCCCATCCTTCCGAACATGAAGATACAGTCTCAGATTTGCGCTGTTGGCCTCAGGACGGACTGCCCCCGGTGTGTCTGTCACTGGGTGTCATCCAGAACTCAGCAGAGAGAGGCAGGCTTCCTGGGCAGGGCCCTGCCCTGGGGACCTCAGGCTCCTCACCTGGGCCCCTCGGTGAGTGGCTCGCTCGGGGCCACTGGCTCTTCTTGGGGGCTGGCCGCTCTCGTCTTGGGCGAGGGGCGCTTTTGCCCCGGAGAAGTTTGCATCTTTTCACCATCCACAGTAAAGGTGCTTTAGAAAATTCAAGTCAAGATCAGACAGAGGAGGCTGCGCCCGGAGCGGGGGCAGCTTCCTGGGGAGCCCCGTGTGTCCAAAGGCTTCCCTGTGCCCATGAGGTTGAAGGCCCTTGGGACTGACTGCCGCCCGAAACTGGCTAGCTCTCTGCCCCAGCTCCTGGCCTGCTGGCCCTTCTGCCTGCGGCCACACACCCCTCCACTTCAGTCCCTGCCACTTGCAAAGGTCCTGCCCACCGGGCTCTGTCACCCTCTGCCGTGGGGCTCTGTGGAGCGCTGGACACGTAATTGACTGACTGACTGAGTCGGTGAATGGCTTGCTCTTGGTTACTCACTTTTTCTTCTCAAAGGTACCCAGGATACTGAGGACAGAAACAGAAAAATCACGGTTGCATACGTTTCCCGCCGGCTTCCCTGCTAGGCATCCTCTGTGCACCTGAGTGTCTTGATCTCGAGTGATCCAGGCAAACCTGGTCATACCTCGGGAGCCTTGGCTCTCCAGTATGAAGCATGGTGCATTAGCACGTTGAATTTTAAGCCCCAATAGGTATGCACACTGAAAATAGCATTTCATTTTTAAAATAAATTCCTGAGTTAACCTTGCATTCCTTGAGAAGAGCGAGCGTGCATTCTTTTTTGTTGTCTTTTTTGCATCCTGCATGACATGTGCCATTCCCAGCACACATTCGTGAAAAAGGAAAGTGAACAGAAGCAAACCAGACTGACGATACTGTTAGTGAAAAATTCAGAGTGGGACCGACCGTTTAAAGCTGATTAGATCCTAGCAAGGGTTTTTTAGAAACAGGCAAGTTTCTTCTGAAATTTATTTTTAGTGGCAGGAATCTTAGGATGGCTAAAATAATTCTGACGAAGAATAAAGTGAGAAGAATCAGTCTACCCAATTCCAAGATATTCCATCATTGGAACAAAAGAGAAAATCCCAGAAGCAAACAGGTAGACATATTCCTGACTTATTTTGACAGGATGCAAAGCAATTCAATGGAGGAAAGTCAGTTTCTTCAACAGATGGTGCTGGACCAATTGAATGTCCCTAAGCAAGTGTGTGGGACTTCCCAGGTATCTCAGTGGTAAAGATCCCACCTGTCAATGAAGGAGATGCAAGAGATGAGGGTTCGATCCCTGGGTCAGGAAGATCCCCTGCAGTAGGAAACAGTGATTTCCCAGTATTCTCGCCTGGGAAATCCCAGGCACAGAGGAGCCTGATGGGCTACAGCCCGTGGGGCCACAAAGATTCGGACACAGCTGAGCACGAAGCAAGTATGTGCATACAAGCATACACAAGCTCCAACCCAGCTCCCGCCCCTCATGCAGAATTAACTGGACATGGATCACAGACTTACATGTCAAATTATGAAACTTTTAGAAAAACAGAGGATAAAAATCTCAAGATCTATGACAAGGCAAAGAATGTGTAGACTAGACACCAGAAGCAGAATCCATGAATTAGAATTTTATTCTCTGAAAGAATGAAAAGAATGCAGACTGACAGAAAACATCTTCAAATTATGTATCCAACAAAGGACTAGTATCTAGGATATATAAAGAATACTCAAAGCCAAATATTAAAACAATACAAAACTATCCAATTAGAATTTGGTCAAAAGACATTTCACCAGAGAGGATATACAAATGGCACATATTCTCGTGAAAGGCGTTCAGCATCATCCACCATCAACGAGATGCAAGTTAAAAGCACTGTGAAGTGTCTGCACCTGTCAGGGTGGCTAAAATAAACTAAAGTAGCAGTAACATCAATGGTGAGAATGCAAAGAGACAGGCCGTTCATGCATTGCTGGTGGGAATGTCGAGTGGGAAACCCACTTTGGGAACTAGCTGGGCAGCTTCTGGTAAACATTGCGAGTTTGATGCATGACACAGGGGCCCAGTGCTGTGCACACCCCACCCTGGAAGGGTGGGGAGGGAGGGAGGTGGGGACGGGGTCACAGGATGGAGGGGACAAATGTATGCCTGTGAGTGATTCATGGTGACGCAAAGACCGTCACAACACTGTAAAGTAATTATCCTCCAATTAAAATAAATCAATTAAAAGAAAAAAAAAGAAGACTGGACTTGAAACTACCATGCAGGCTGGCGATTGCATTCCTGGGCATTGTTCCCAGGGAAACAGAAACTAGTGTTCACACAAACCCTGTACACGGATGTTCACAGCACCTTTATTTGTAACAGACAGAAACTGGAGTCAGCCCAGATGTCCTTCAGTGGGTGGAACTAACGCTCAACCGTAGAAGTGAGTTATTGGTCCAAACAGCTTGCATGAAATCTCCAGAGAACTGGGCTGGAGGACAAAAGCCGATGCCAAAGCTTCTTTACTGTGTGACTCTGCCAAGAGGACATTTCTGAAATTACAAAAGTTTAGAAAGGGAGAATGGGTTGATGGCTGTCAGGCACAAGGTGGGGGAGTCAGGGGGGTACAAGAGAGGGGGGCGTGTTTACAAAAAGGAACAGGCGGGATCCTTAGGGTGATGAGAGGCTGAACACCTTGATTGTCTGTGTCTTCAGAGGCCTTTCAGCCATGCGAGCTGCAGAAGACGTGGGGCTCAGAGTTCGGTGCCTGCTCTGAGCACAGGCATGCAGGACCCGTGACGAGGGGGCGGTGAGAGGCAGCATCTCTGCAGGAGCAAAGCCAGGAACACTGCCTTCTGCATCTTTGATTTTATAAGTATTTGATGATTTTTAAGAAGTTATATACAGAGCTGGGGAGGGATAAATTGGAAGTTTGAGATCAACGAATCTAATATATATACATAATAGATAACCAATACCTACTACATGGCACAGGGAACAATACTCAGTATCTTAGAATAGCCTATCATGGGAAAGAATCTGCGAAAGTGTATGTACGCTTCCTCCCAGGTGGCCTCAGTGGTAAAGAGCCTGCCTGCCGATGCAGGAGACCTAGAGGTGCAGGTTCGATCCCTGGGTCTCCAAGGTCCCCTGGAGGAGGGCATGGCAACCCACTCCAGTATTCTTGCCTGGAGAATCCCATGGACAGAGGAGCCCGGCAGCTGCAGGCAGGGTTTGCAAAGGATTGGACACGACTGAAGTGACTTAGTGTGCACACATATGAGAAAAAAATATATATCTATGTTCTGAATTATTATAGATAATAAATCATGTTTGAGATAAGCACGCAATTTAATTCGTATTTAATGTTTCTTTATATCTTTCTTTATATACTGAAGCTCTTCATAGCTCTTCATTCTTTCACCGTCTTCGTCTGATTTGTTGTGAACATACATAAATGCTTGAAAACTATAAATATCTGCATTACTACTAACAATAAATCAGAGTACAGCTTTTATTTTCCTTTGCAGATCATTTAATGTCTAGAAAATATCACATTTGGGATTAACAAAACAATCTACAAAATTGCTGGAAAGCAGTGCTTCGTCTGTTATTAGTTTAACACAAAGGTTTGTTTTTCAGTCCTAAGTTGGTGTTAGGACTTTCCTCCGTTTTGACGGAGCTGCACTTTGGGTTCAATGATTGGCATGGTCAAGAGTCAGGGAGCGTGCGCTCTGCAGCCCTGGCCCTGTTTTCCATTTCTCCTGCCCTCCAGCAGTCCCTCTCCGCCCTCATTAGCTTCTACACGTCTTCGCAGCATTTCTTTTTGCAAACGTAAGCAAATACGTGCACACGATCACGGCCATTAGTCAATAAATCCTCTCCCTTTCTTTCTCAGGTTACACGCATCCTTGAAAACTTGCTATGTTTTCCTAACAGTGACTCAAGGAGATTACTACGGATTCCTTTCTGGAGAGTTCCCCCAAATATGCCTGGTTTTCTGCAGAAAATACCTGAATAGTGTTCCCTTCGGGGGTGCGTCATAGCCACTTCACAGACCCCTGGTGAAGCACTTGTGCACATTGCAAGCTTGCGCTCTATTCCAGCGCCGTGGTTGGCAGCTTTCTTCCAGGCTGTTTCTTGCTGGAGAAGACGCCGCTTCAACCTGGCACTCAGAGCTGGGACGTCTGGTCACAGGGTGCGGTTTTTCCTGAACTGGCAGACCCCTGTTCTGTTTTGTACTCAGATACCAGCCTGAGTAACTGCTCGTTTCTCCTCATCCCGACCGTGTAGACTGTTCAGGGAGACTCGGTGTGTCGTCTAGTCTGATGTGCGACACGTGAGCCATAAAGTCTCCTTTCCAGGGCACTGACCTCTCAGCACTGGAGCTCAGTCACCTCCTGGAGGTAAAACCCCGCACACTCGTTTCAGAACGAAGTGGCCATTTCATTACAGCTGAAGGTGAACTTTCCAAATGACTAATGATGTTGATCATCTGTTCCTACGCTGTAGGCTGTCCATGTGCCTTCTTTTCTGAAGTGGCTATACAATTCTTGTGGTCATTTTTAAAAATTAATTTTCTTCTAATTATTGCGTTATAAGGGTTCTTTATATATTCTGGCCACAAGTCCTTTCTTGGATATAGGCTTTGCAGACACTTTCTCCCAATCCGTACCTTGCGTTTTCAATTTCTTTCTATTCTATTAATGGAGTTTTTCAACAAGCAAAACTTCCCATTTTTAGAAAATTCAGTTTTCAAAAACCCTTCTTCTGATGTGTGTATGTGTGTTCTTTAAGGCAATGTTTGCCTGATCCAAGGTCGTGGAGATTCTCTCCTATGTGGTTTCTGCAGCGTCTGTGACTGTAGCTCTTACCCTTACTGTTACGATTCATTTTGGAATCATTTTGTGTGTGATGTGTGGTAAGAGTCAACATTATGTTCCCCCATCTAGTATGTAGCTATTTCATGCCAGTTATTGGAGATCATATTTTATCCAGTGAATTATCTTGGCACTTTTGCAGAAAAAAAAACAATTGCCCATTTGAGTGTGGGTGTATTTCTGGCTTCTTAACAATGTCCCTTTCAGATCCATCTGTCCTTAGCTCAATACCATATTGTTTTGTTTTTTTTATCTCTTTACAGAAAATCTTAAATTATGTAGTATGTCTTTTAACTTTATTTTTCTTTCATAAAATTGTTTTGGAAATTCGAAGTCCTTTGTATTTCCATGTAAATTTTGAATTAGTCCTTCAATGTCTACAATTCAATTTCTACAAATTCTACAATTTGATTGGAACTTAATTGATAACATAGATCAATTTGTGGGAAACTGGTCTTTTAAAAAATATTGACTTATTCAATCCATAAAGATAGTATACCTTTCCTTTTATTTAGATTTTTGAAAAATGAATTTGTTTTAATGGGAGAGTAATTACAGTACTGTGATGGTTTTGCCATACATCAACATGCTTTGGCCACAGGTGTCCATGTGTCCCCCTTCCTGAATGCTCCCACCCCTCTGTGTGTCCCAGAGCACCGGCTCTGGGTGCCCTGCTTCATGCGTGGAACTTGTGCTGGTCATCTGTTTTACATATGGTAATGTACATCAATGCTGTTCTCTCAAATCATCCCACCCTTGCCTTCCCCCACTGAGTCCAAAAAATTTTTCTCGGGAACCTTTCATATTTTTAGTGTAGACATTTTGGACAAGATTTACTAAAGTTATTACTAAGCATTTTATTTACTTATCTAAGCCACTGGGAATGCCTTTCTGTGACATATTTTGACGTTGCTTACGTAGAAATAGAAGTGATTTTTGTACATTGACCACATGTTTTTCGATCTTGCTTACTTCAGTGATTTGTTATAGTGGTTTCTGTAAATTTTAAAACTTCCTGCATAAGCAATTATGTCTTTTGTGAGTAAAGTTTTATTTCAACCTTTCCAGCTCGTTTGCTGTCTCAGTCATTGTCTTTCTTGCAGCTGCCGGCGCCTCTGGGATTATGCAGCAGGAGTGGTGGAGGCTTCCTTGTTTTGCCATCACCCTAGTTAGGAAGGTCAGCCTTTCCTCACTGAGCGTGATGCTACTGTACGTTCTGGATACGTCCTTAAGTTAGGAGTTTCCCTCTTTTTCTAGGTTGCCCAGAGTTTTCAAACATGGAAGGGAGCTGCATTTTCTATGAAATTGCTTTTCTGTATCTACTGATTAAATATATCTAAAAACTTACTCCACTAAAGGTGATGCACCACAGTAATCAGCTTTCAAAGGTCAAACCAGCCTTGCCTTGTGCCGCGCGCTTAGTCGCTCAGTGGTGTGCGGCTCTTTGCAACCCCGTGGACTGTAGCCCACCAGGCTCCTCTGTCCATGGGGATTCTCCAGGAAGGAACACTGGAGTGGGACGCCACGCCCCCTCCAGGGGACCTTCCCCACCCAGGTGCCCGCACTGCAGGCGGATTCCTCACTGTCCGAGCCACCAGGGAAGCCCAGCCTCGCCTTTTGGTCACGGTGAGCTGTTGTTCGGTTGCTCAGTCGTCTCCGACTGCCTGTGACCCCGTGAGCTGCAGCACGCTGGGCTGCCCTGTCCTTCACTGTCTCCCAGGGTTTGCCCACTCACGTCTGTTGAGCCGGTGATGCCACCCAGCCACCCCAGCCGGCCACCCCCTCTGTCACTCCTCTTGGTCGTGGTCACGTGATCATCTTCCCGGCCTCCATGCCTCATGACACACAAGAGAAGGAAATGCGACCCGTGCAGCCTCGTGGGCACCCTGATCTCGGATTGCTGACCTCCAGAACGGTGCAGAAATAAAATCCTGTTCTCTACTCTGCTCAGTGAGGCTGCTTCATTAGGGCAGCCTCAGGAGCTGATACAAACACCTTCAAAGAAATAGCCACTGGGCCCGCCTCTATGAATGCCGCTATGAGTAAGAAAAGTGGTCTGGTTGCACGGGGTTTACGCTCGACTGAGGGTGAGGATGCAAGTGTGAAAGTGAAAGTCTCTCGGTGGTGTCCGACTCTTTGCGACCCCATGGACTATACAGTCCGTGGAACTCTCCAGGCCAGAATACTGGAGTGGGTAGCCTTTCCCTTCTCCAGGGGATCTTCCCAACCCAGGGATGGAGCCCAGGTCTCTCGCTTTGCAGGTGGATTCTTCACCAGCTGAGCCGCCAGAATGAGGGTCAAATGCACTGCTTCCCCAGCACACACCGGCTCCGCCTGCATTTCCTGACTGCGACCGCTGTAAACCTAAGGGAACAGGTGGTTTGTCACACTTCCCAGCTGATTCGTCTTGAGATGGGCTCAAAAACAGAAATCCCAGTGCTCAACAGGCAGATTATTGGCAGGCTCCCTGTGGGTGGGAGGTGGGCAAGCAGCCCCCAACTCTCCAGGCAGCACCTCGTGCCGGGGGCTAGTGGCGGACACCTAGAGCCGCCTGCGGGCTCCCCCACCCCAACCTGAGCTTCTTGCAGATTGGGTGGGAAGGGGCTGTCCATGAGACCTAATCTCTTCCCTCTGGGGGTTTGCTCCAGTGTTCTCAGGAGAGCAGGCTGAAGCTGGAATGAGTGGGGCACTGGAGTGCTCCATGCACTTATACTGAATTTGCGCAGAAGAACTCTGCACTGTGGGGCAGAGAGACTGCAGCACCGAGTCTCTTCTTAAACCCATCAGAAGACTTGGAGAGACACGCAGGCCAACCTCCACCAGGTCATGTAATGTATAAATTTACACAGAATGGGGGGGGGGATTTCAACACAGGAGTCCAAACCTCCTGCCAACATCCAAAGTGGCTGCTGCCGCTTCGTGCAGAATCACGTATGGACCAGCTTTCCCAGTGCAGCCCGTGTGCTCCAGGGCATGCTCACGTGCAGACGCCAATACCCCCTCATCACTGCTGGCCCTTCGGGTGTTCTCATTCTCTGTTAGGTTTGCTGAAGGATATGCTGATCATCCTAGGGTTTAGACCGTGCTTTCCTTTTCATTTTCTAAAAGCATGACAGTTTCAGGAATCCGTTCTCAGTCCAGTGGTTAGGACTCCTTGCTTCCACTGCAGGGGGCGTGGGTTCATGCCTGGGTCTTGCAAGCTCAAGATCTTGCAAGATCCTGACAGTGTGGCCAAAGACATAATAAAATTAAAGCATCACAGTTTTATCTCCACTGAGCTGCCCCTGCCCCTGTATTCAACACGGTTATTTTTTGTTTATTTCTGGCTTTGTTTTGGTTTGTTTCTTTCATATTCATCTTTATTGGTTAACATATCATGATAATCTAAACAAATTAAGCATTTTAATGTTGTCGTGCTTTTGGTCTGTATTCAAACAAAATTAGCGATATTTTAGCAATGCAAATTCTACATTAATATGATATATTACCTTGGCTGGGGCTTCCATGCATTTTATCAGTCTGATAAAAGCTCTTTTCCAAAGAAAGTTGTAAAGAAAAAGCTAATTGGCTGTTAGGAATTAGTGTGGTTATCGGTATGCTGGGGCTTCCAGAGTGGCTCAAGTGGTAAAGAATCCGCCAGCAATGCCGGAGCCCTAGGAGACACACGTTCAATCCATGGGTTGGGAAGATCCCTGGGGGAAGGGAAGGCTTCGCTGGTGGCTCAGCTGGTAAAGAATCCACCTGCAATGCAGTTCGATTCCTGGGTGGGGAAGATCTGCTGGAGAAGGGAAAGGCTACCCACTCCAGTATCGTTGGGATTCCCCTGTGGCTCAGCTGGTAAAGAATCCGCCTGCAGTGCGGGAGACCTGGGTTCGATCCCTGGGTTGGGAAGATCCGCTGGAGAAGGGAAAGGCTACCCACTCCAGTATTCTGGCCTGGAGAATTTCATGGACTGTGTAGTCCATGGTCGAAAAGATTTGGACACGACTGAGTGACTTTCACTTTCACTTTCCTGGAGAAGGGAATGGCAGCCCCCTCCAGTGTTCTTGCCTGGAGAATCCCACGGACAGAGGACCCTGGCAGGCTACAGTTCATGGGGCTGCAAAGAGTTGAACACAAGGGAAGCAACATAGCATGCACACTGGTAACGCCAAAAGTATTCAAAAATCTGCAACAAATACCGCGTCTTCAATTCTGTACTGCAGCCTAAGCAGCCAAGCAGGGGCCAGTGAAGCAAAGGTACCCGTTTACTCAAGAAGAAACCGAGAGAGTTCAGCGTGGTTTTCAGTCAACTGTGAGGTAAGCGCCGCTTCTCACCCGAGCTTCCTTGTCCTCTGCTGTTGGAGGAAAAAATATTTCCGGGGCGTGTGTGTCAGGCAGCTGGTCTTCCGACTGCCTTGGACGCCCAGGCTTGCGCTCTAAGAGTAGAATGAGGAGGGGATCTCTCCCTGAAGGGCCTCCGCAGGTCTCTGTGGGTATAGGACACCCTTGTGCAGGGTGTCTCTGAGTCCTGCGAGTGCAGAGCTGGGGCTCGTCTCTGTGGTCAGGTCCCAGCAGTCCTCACGTGCAGCAGGTGCAGACCTGGGAAGCTGCAGGTTAGAGGGAGGGCCAGGTACAGGTCTCTGGGGCTGGACCCCGGCCCCGGGAGGTGTCTGCTAAGGAGACTGTCCAAGAGGTTGGGCAGGCGGGTGGACGGAATCCGTCCCGTTTTCTGCTATGGGGGAAGTGATGGAGGAAGGGACAGGCCACAGGGCACGCGATCAGAGGGCCCTCTTGTCAGATGTCAAGCTGACAAGATGATCTTTAAGCAGGAGCTGGAGAAAAGTGAGAGGGAGCCTCCCTAAGGTGTGGGGAGGTGGGCACAGACCTCCAGTCTCACAGGGAGCGGGACGGAGTTCAAGGTGCATCTGTTTCCTGGGACTGATGTAGACAATGACTCAAAGGGGTTCTTCAAGAGATGGGGCACCAGGCCACCTGACCTGCCTCCTGAGAAATCTGTATGCAGGTCAAGAAGCAACAGTCAGAATCGGACACGGAACAATGGACTGGTTCCAAACTGAGAAAAGAGTACGTCAAGGGGGTCTATTGCCACACTGCTTATTTAACTTCTATGCAGAGTACATCATGTGAAATGCTGGGTTGGATGAAGCACAAGCTAGAATTAAGATAGCCAGGAGAAATATCAACAACCTCAGATATGCAGATGAAAACACCCTTATGAGAGAAAGCAAAGAAGAACTAAAGAGCCTGTTGATAAAAGTGAAAGAGGAGAGTGAAAAAGCTAGCTTAAAGCTCAACATTCAAAAACTAAGATCACAGCATACTGTCCCATCACTTCATGGCAAATAGATGCGGAAACAATGGAAACAGTGAGAGACTTTATTTTGGGGGCTCCAAAATCACTGCAGACAGTGACGGCAGCCATGAAATGAAAGATGTTTGCTCCTTGGAAGAAAAGTTATGATCAACCTAGACAGCGTATTAAAAGGCAGAGACATTACTTTGCCTACAAAGGTCCGCCTAGTCAAAGCTATGTTTTTTCCAGTAGTCATGTATGGATGTGAGAGTTGGACCATAAAGAAAGCTGAGTGCCGAAGAATTGATGCTTTTAAACTCTGATATTGGAGAAGACTCTTGAGAGTCCCCTGGACTGTGAGGCGATCCAACCTGTCCATCCTAAAGAAAATAGTCCTGAATATTCATTGGAAGGACTGATGCTGAGGCTGAAACTCCAATCCTTTGGCCGCCTGATGTGACAACTGACTCACTGGAAAAGTCCCTGATGCTGGGAAAGATTGAAGGCAGGAGGAGAAGGGGCAGACAGAGGATGAGATGGTTGGATGGCATAACTGACTCATGGACATGAGTCATGAGTTTGAGCAAGCTCCGGGAGTTGGTGAAGGACAAGGAAGCCTGGCGTGTTGCAGTCCCTGGGGTCGCAAGAGTGGGACTGGACTGAGTGACGGAGCAGATCTGAAACCGGCAGGAGTGGGTTTTCCCACAGCTCCGCAGGTCAGGAGTGTGACATCCAGCTGCCCAGGGCAGGCTCCCTCCCGAGGCTTCTTTCAATGTCTGGGGCCAACTCCCCATCTCTAAGCTCTGCCTCTGTGCCCGGTGGCCTTCCACTCTGCATCCTCTTCTCAGAAGGACACCGTCTTGGACTTAGACCCACCCTAACCCAGGCCAATGCTCGCCTTGATCACATCTGCAGAGAACCTATATCTAAATAAGGTCACAGTCACAGGCGCCAAGTGGATCTATATTTTGGGGGGGGGAGGGTTGTCTATTCAACCAACAATATGTAGAAATTACAGGCTTCCCTGGTGGCTCAGATGGTAAAGCATCTGCCTGCCAATGCAGGAGACGCAAGAGACATGGGTTCGATCCCGGTGGTGGGGAAGATCCCCTGGAGAAGGAAGTGGCAACCCACTCCAGTATTCTTGCCTGGAGAGTCCCATGGACAGAGGAGCCTGGAGGGCTACAGTCCATGGGGTAGCAAGACTTAGCTACTAAACAACATCAACACAGCTTTAGAGGAATTCAGAATCAATGGGTCCTGAGACAGAACACTCAGACTGCTCTGAAAGCAGGGAGAGCGGCTGTTCCCGCCCAGACTCGGCTGGCATCTGGGGGACACTCACCGCCCCCCCCAACCCCCGCCCAGAACGCAGCGCCCTGACTCACTGGGGAGGGGCAGGGGCCGGGCGGGCAGTAGGTCTGCACTCCCCTGACTCTTCTCACGTCTCCACCGACCCTTCCCTCCAGTTGCGGTTTCCAGGGTCCCCCTACCGCCCAAGGTCACCCCGACTGAGCGCTCACCTCCCCGGCTCTGCCCTCGGGCTGCGGAAGGCTCCCCGCCTTTCTGCTCTCCCTCCCCAGGCCGAGGCCCAGCAGGCACGGGGCGCTCTCGTTTCTGGAAGCCTGCGGAGGGTACCGTCCGAATTCCGGGCCCACTCCAGTTTGTGTGTGGGGGGTCCTCTGCCCCCCACTCCCCCGCCTGGGCGCCCCTCGCCCCTTCCCCCACTCCCCAGCCAGCAGGAATGCGCCCTCCGGTCCCACAGGCCGGGTGCAGGTGGAGAGGCTCCGGAGCGCAACTGGTTCAACCAGTTTCACCCCAGACTCCCGACCGCCTGCTGGAAGCCTCGGAGGCGGCGGGGCCACTCCACCCCGCGCCCCCAGGTCCGCACCTGCGCTCCGGAGGGCGCCCAGAGCCCGCGGCCGGCCGGCCTCGAGGGGAGAAGGAGGGGAGGGTCTGCAGCAAGAGCAAGGCCTTCCACTCCCCGCAGTGTCCCCAGAGCGGCCCTCCCAGCCGCCCTGCTCGTCCGCCCGTGCCGCGTCCCAAAAGCCAGGGCGCGCTCTTTCGGGGCCAGGGCACGGTGACCCCTGTTCCCCGAGTGGGCTTCTGCCCCCCTCAGCCGTCAGCCTCAAGTTCCTCAAGGATTTACGCTGACAGTTTTCTAAAGGGAATTCAGGTAGCAGCTGTCAACTAGTGCCTTTTATGTGGCCGCATATATACATATCTCAACCGGAATTTTGCATATATAATATATATTTGTACATACATGTGTTATGCATATACACTTTCAGCAAATACAAATGTTTATAAAACTCATAGAAAATTTATTAAAATTATGTCCTAAATCCCCCAATAAAAGATAGGCAACCATAATATCATAAATTAACAAAAAAAATAACCCCCAAACAACCTACTTTGAAATGAAACAACATTAGCAACAACAACAAGGACAAAGGCTCAAGCTATTTGGTGAGTGAATGTGAGAAGGTGGAGAGGGGAAACAGATTCTAGATCGGGGCACAAATATACACTGGTTGCACTTTTTGGAGGCCATTTGACAGTGTTCCTCAAAATTTTAAATCTTCATAATCTCTGAAGTAGGAATTTTATTTCTACAAATTTAAATTGTGGAACTACCCCCAAAATTGTTTAAAAGGGCATTTCTTGCTGCAGGTCTGTAACAGCCTTAAATTAAGTAAACATCTGCCGTCAGGGAGATGCAATAAGGTTCATGAGTGGGATATCTGGCAAGTCTTAAGGTCAGTTGTCCGTACAGTTGATACACACACTGAAATCTTCTGTTAAGATTCATCCCGTGTGGTTAAACACCATATGAATAACCTCTGAGGAATGGAATAAAGGAAACCAGGAGGAGCTTGTGTACTTCTTAACTTTCTTCTTTTTTATTTTTACCACAGGTATGTAGCATTTTATAATTTAAAAAGATAGCTAATAGGTCCTCAGTCACACACCTTATGATTCAGTCCAACAGTAGAATATTAAGTAGGTTCTGAAAAAGGACAAAGCAGTAATATACGAAATAAAATGTGAAGATCGCCTGTATAACTTGTTAGACTCTGTGTATGATAAAGCAAGTGTGATCTACACATATCCTATTAATAAAACCACGGAAAGCTACATGGTAATGGCATAGTAGTTGCTTTGAATCCTCACGCATTGTTTGAATGATTTCAACGAGGGACTGTTTCTGGCTGATGCAGCAAAACCCGTCTGCCTCTCATCAGCAAGCCCTGCTTCCTGTGCGAGTGGTGTCCACAGGACGCAGTTTTGAACTGTCGTGACTGGGAAATGCTATAGCCTAGAACCCTTCGGCATGCAAACTGCCCAGTCCTAGAAATACAGACCCTGGTGTTTAGCTGAGTCCCTGGGCTCCTGGAGTCAGGACTGCATTTCCCAGAAGGCCGTGCAGCTAGGCCATGTGGCCGGGTGCTGACTGTAGGTGTGAGCAGAAAGGATGCTGCAAAGACCCTTTTCTCAAATAAAGTCTCATTTCCAGCTTCTGGGGCTAGGACGTGGGCGGATTTTGACGCCCACCATTATACACCCACCTCAGGTCAGCACCTCCATCTCATTTCCCCACTTCGGGGTCAGGGTGTATTGTCCGGAGCTCTCTTCAAGCATTTCTGTGCATGTACGTGCAGCTACAGACATATCGGGCACAGGCGTGCGCATTTGCGTGTGCAGGCGTGTACGACATGTGCATACATATGACAGGGGCGAGAGCTTCATTAACTGGTTAGCATGTGCGAGCCAGATCCCTTCTGTCACGTCTGACTCTTTGTGACCCCAAGGACTGTGCCTGCCAGGCTCCTCTGTCCATGGGATTCTCCAAGCAAGAATACTGGAGTGGGTTGCCATTTTCCAGGGGGTCTTCCCCACCCAGGGAGCGAACTCACCTCTTTCATATCTCCTACATTGGCAGGTGTGTTCTTTACCACTTAGCACCACCTGGGAAGCCTTTGGACAGAATGTGGCCTAAATGGTGGACTCTCAAGTCTGAGTTACAAGCCTTCCGCTTCCATCGTGGGTGCGCTTTATCTTGTGCTACGCAGATAACCTGTTCTGGTGGAAAACCGGCTCTCTGTGAAACAACCTGTGAACAGCCTGCCTGGTGGGGGCCAGGGCCAGCCAACAGACATGTTCTGAGCTTGGAAGAGGGTCCTTGATCCCAGCGGGACCGAGTTAGATTTTCTCCCACTGAGATGGCTATGGTCTCAGCTATCAGCACCACAGCCTTTCCAGAGTCCAAGTCACTCAGATTTCTGAACCACAAACTGAAATAATAGGTGCACGCTCAGTGGAAATGCAGTAGGCCCTATAGACCCTGCTGTGTGTGTCTGAATCTTCCTTCACTAAAGAACCTTTAAGAACTTTTCATATCATCAAATCCCTTGCTTTTTATTGACTGCAAAATATTCCATTGTTTTAGATTTTCTACCTATTCCTGAGACAGCATTGTCTATTTATGTCTCCATGATAATTCCCTTAAGTCTAGATTTTGAAATGTGTTTCTGTAAAGTTTTAATCATTTATGCTCTTCTTCCACGGTGAATTTTGGCTGTTTGTGTTTTCCCAGTTTTTCTTATTCAAACTTATGCAGTTTTCATCTTATTTCTTTTCTAAACATCAGTTTTTATATCCATCAAGAGACTGTCTACTCTAAGACTTATTTAAAATGTGTTGAAATTTCTATGTGCAGTAATAAATGCCCAATTTTTGTGACAGTTTCATGATTATTTTAAAAGACAGCATATTCTTTCATTGTTCAATGTCAATATTGAAAGGCAAAGTAGATATAGCCAACTTTTCAGGGTTAAACATTTTCTCTGTTTAATCTGTTGTTAATAGTTTCTGAAATTTAAGTTTATGCTTCTTTTGTGAGAATTTTTCCCTTGTCTTTCTTTTGTGTCCTTTTAAGAAATACTGTTGGGGACAAACAAGGTTTCTGAATGGCAAGTTCTTAGTGCATTATTCCCTTTGTTATATCAATATCCAGCCTCATCCATTTTGTTGTCTTAGCTCTGAATTCTAATTTGTTCCACGTCAATACTGCTCCAGTTGCTTGCATTTTATTAACATTTGATTGGCCTATCTTTATCCTTCCCATTCTTTTCAGCTTCCATGTTTTGATGTGTCTCTTCAGTTGATTTAAAATAGGATTTCTTAAACCCAGTTTGTAAGATCCTGTTTGTGACATGAATGTAGCTCACTTACATTTATTATAAGTACTGATAGGCTTAGCTTTTCTTTTCTGCACATTTTTGTTTGTTTGTTGTTTCTCTAGGCACCATATTTTCCCTTTTTATCCTTTCCTTGTAAACTTTATTTTGTTGATCACGTTGTCTAAGTTACCCCCGACCTCTCTCTAATTGTATCTTTAAGCATCATTATCAGAGCGTGACTTTATATACTCTTGAGGCTCTTAAGAATAAAACTGCTATGGACACTCATGCCAAGTTTTGCGTAGACTGCTTCCACTTGCTTTGGGTAAATATCGAGGAGTGCAAGTGCCATGTCGCACGAGGACCTTGTAATAAGTATGCTTCTGACGTCATAAGACCTCTTGACTGCTCTGCCGAGGAGCGTACGGTTTCCACCAGTAATGGTGAGAGTCGCACTTACTCTAAATCCACGCCAACACTTCTGTCTTCCAGCTTTTAAACTTTCAACTATTCCAGTGGTTTCACATGCAATCAATGTCTTCTCATGTGCTCACTGATCTTTCTCGTATCTTTTGTTTATATGCAGCATGTTTAAATATTTGCCAATATTTAAAAATTTGGCAATTTGTGTTCTTATTATTGAGTTACAAGAGTTCTTTACATATTTCGGATATAAACCCTTGGTCTGACATGTGAATATTTTTCCCAGTTGGTGGCCCGCCTTTTTACTTTTTAGAAATCTTTCCAAGAGCAGAGGTTTTTTAATTCTATTCAAGTTCAATTTATCAATTTTTATTTTATGGGATTTACATTTTTTTCATTCTAAGAAATCTCTGCCTGCCTCAATATCACACATATTTTCTCTTAATTATTTCTTCAAGGAATTTTACAGATTTATGTTTAAGCATATAATCCATTTTTGTGTTTGGCATCTGTTTTTCAAATTGATATACAGTTGTCCAAAGAATAACAAGGAGAGATAAGAAAGCCTTCCTAACTGGACAATGCAAAGAAATAGAGGAAAACAACAGAATGGGAAAGACTAGAGATCTCTTCAAGAAAATCAGAGATACCAGGGGAAAAATTCATGTAAAGATGGACACAATAAAGGACAGGAATTGTATGGACCTAATACAAGCAGATATATTAAGAAGAGGTGTCAAGAATACATATAAGAACTATGCCAAAAAAGTTCTTCATGACCCAGATAACCATGATGGTGAGATCACTCACCTAGAGTCAGACATGCTGACATGTGCAGTCAAGTGGGCCTTAGGAAGCATCACTACAAACAAAATTAGAGGAGGTGATGAGTTCCAGCTGAGCTATTCCAAATCCTGAAAGATGAAGCCGTGAAAGTGCTGCACTCAATATGTCAGCAAACTGGAGAAACGCAGCAGTGGCCCTTAAAAAAGTCCGTTTTCATTCAAATCCCAGAGAAAGGCGTCGCCAAAGAGTGTTCAAACTACCGCACAATTGCACCCATTGCACATGCTAGCAAGGTAATGCTCAAAATCCTTCAAGCTAGTCTTCAATGGGACATGAACCAAGAACTTCCGATGTTTAAACTGGATTTAGAAAAGGTAGAGTAACCAGATTACCAATACCAGTTGGATCATAGAAAAAGCAAGAGAATTTCAGAAAAAAAAAATCTACTTCTGTTTCATTGACTATGCTAAAGCCTTTGATTGTGTGGATCACAATAAACTGTGGAGAATTCTTTGAGAGATAGGAATACCAGACCATCTTACCTGCCTCCTGAGAAATAGATACCCAGTTCAAGAAGCAACAGTTAGAACTGGGCATGGAACAACGAACTGGTCCCAAATTGGAAAAGGAGTACGTCAAGTTTGTATATTGTCACCGTGCTTATTTAACTTATATACAGAGTACATCATATGAAATGCTGGGCTGGATGAAACAAGCTGGAATCAAGATAGCCAGAAGAAATATCAATAAGCTCAAATATGCAGATGACACTACCCTTATGGCAGAAATCAAAGAGGAACTAAAGAGCCTCTTGATGAAAGTAAAAGAGGAGAGTGAAAAAGCAGCTTAAAACTTAACATTCAGAAAACTTAGATCATGGCATCCAGTCCCATCACTTCATGGCAAGTAGATGGGGAAACAATGGAAACAGTGACAAACTTTATTTTGGGGGCTCCAAAATCATTGCAGATGGTAATATTAGCCAAGACATTAAAAGATGCAAAGATCAAACAAGTCAATCCTAAAGGAAATCAAGCCTAAATATTCATCGGCAGGGCTGACGCTGAAGCCGAAGCTCCAATACTTTGGCCACCTGATGAGGCTTCCCTGTCCATCACCAACTGCTGGAGCTTACTCAAACTCATGTCCATCGAGTCCGTGATGCCATCCAACCATCTCATCCTCTGTCATCCCTTTCTCTTCCGGCCTTCAATCTTTCCCAGCATCAGGGTATTTTCCAGGGAGTCAGTTCTTCGCACCAGGTGGCCAAAGGATTGGAGTTTTTGCTTCAGCATCAGTCTTTCCACTGAATATTCAGGACTGATATCCTTTAGGTTGGACAGGTTGGATCTCCTTGCAGCCCAAGGGACTCTCAAGAGTCTTCTCCAATATGACAGTTCATTAACATCAATTCTTTGGTGCTCAGCCTTCTTTTTTATTCCAGCTCTCACGTCCATACATGACCACTGGAAAAACCATAGCTTTGACTAGACAGACCTTTGTTGGCAAAGTAATGTCTCTGCTTTTTAATATGCTGTCTAGGTTGATCATAGTTTTTCTTCCAAGGAGCAAGCGTCTTTGAATTTCATGGCTGCAGTCACCATCTGCAGTGATTTTGGAGCCCAAGAAAATAAAGTCTGACGCTGCTTTCATTGTTTCCCCATCTATTTGCCAGGAAGCGATGGGACCAGATGCCATTATCATAGTTTTTTGAATGTTGAGTGTTTTTTTTTAATTTAAATTTATTTATAATTGGAGGCTAGTTACTTTACAATACTATATTGGTTTTGCCATACATCAACATGAATCCACCACGGGTGTACACACGTGTTCCTCATCCTGAACCTCCCTCCCACCTCCCTCCCCGTACCATCCCTCTGGGTCATCCCAGTGCACCAGCCCCAAGCATCCTGTATCATGCATTGAACCTGGAATGGTGATTCATTTCTTATATGATATTATTCATGTTTCAATGCCATTCTCCCAAATCATCCCACCCTCTCCCTCTCCCACAGAGTCCAAAAGACCGTTCTATACATCTCTGTCTCTTTTGCTGTCTCACATACAGGGTTATCGTAACCATCTTTCTGAATTCCATACATATGCGTCAGTATACTGTATTGGTGTTTTTCTCTCTGGCTTACTTCACTCTGTATAATAGCTCCAGTTCATCCACCTCATTAGAACTGATTCAAATGTATTCTTTTTAATGGCTGAGTAATACTCCATTGTGTGTATGTACCACAGCTCTCTTATCCGTTCATCTGCTGATGGACATCTAGGTTGTTTCCATGTTCTGGCTATTATAAACAGTGCTGCGATGAACATTGGGGTACATGTGTCTCTTTCTATTCTGGTTTCCTCGGTGTGTATGTCCAGCAGTGGGATTGCTGGGTCATAAGGCAATTCTATTTGCAATTTTTTTAGGAATCTCCACACTGTTCTCCATAGTGGCTGTACTAGTTTGCATTCCCACCAACAATGTAAGAGGGTTCCCTTTTCTCCACACCCTCTCCAGCATTTATTGCTTGTAGACTTTTGGATCGCAGCCATTCTGACTGGCTTGAGATGGTACCTCATTGTGGTTTTTATTTGCATTTCTCTGATACTGAGTGATGTTGAGCATCTTTTCATGTGTTTGTTAGCCATCCGTATGTCTTCTTTGGAGAAATGTCTGTTTAGTTCTTTGGCCCATTTTTTGATTGGGTCGTTTATTGTTCTGGAATTGAGCTGCAGGAGCTGCTTGTATATTTTTGAGATTAGTTGTTTGTCAGTTGTTCATTTGCTATTATTTTCTCCCATTCCGAAGGCTGTCTTTTCACCTTGCTTATAGTTTCCTTTGTTGTGCAGAAGCTTTTAATTTTAATCAGGTCCCGTCTGTTTATTTTTGCTTTTATTTCCAATATTCTGGGATGTGGGTCTTAGAGGATCCTGCTGTGATTTATGTCGGAGGGTGCTTTGCCTATGTTCTCCTCTAGGATTTTTATAGTTTCTGGTCTTATGTTTAGATCTTTAATCCATTTTGAGTTTATTTTTGTGTATGGTGTTAGAAAGCATTCTAGTTTCATTCTTTTACAAGTGGTTGACCAGTTTTCCCAGCACCACTTGTTAAAGAGATTGCCAAGCCAACTTTTTCACTCTCCTTTCACTTTCATCAAGAGGCTCTTTAGTTCTTCTTCACTTTCTGCCATAAGGGCGGTATCATCTGAATATATGAGGTTATTGATATTTCTCCCAGCAATCTTGATTCCAGCTTGTGTTTCATCCAGCCCAGCATTTCTCATGTTGTACTCTGTATATAAGTTAAATAAGCAGGGTGACAATATACAGCCTTGACGTACTCCTTTTCCTATCTGGAACCAGTCTGTTGTTCCATGTTCAGTTCTAACTGTTGCTTCCTGACCTGCATACAGATTTCTCAAGAGGCAGGTCAGGTGGTCTGGTATTCCCATATCTTGAAGAATTTCCCACAGTTTGTTGTGATCCACACAGTCAAAGGCTTTGGCATAGTCAATAAAGCAGAAGTTGATGTTTTTCTGGAACTCTCTTGCTTTTTCCATGATCCAGCAGATGTTGGCAATTTAATCTCTGGTTCCTCTGCCTTTTCTAAAGCCAGCTTGAATATCTGGAAGTTCACAGTTCATGTACTGTTGAAGCCTAGCTTGGAGAATTTTGAGCATTTCTTTGCTAGTATGTGAGATGAGTGCAATTGTGCGGTAGTTTGAACATTATTTAGCATTGCCTTTCTTTCGGATTTGAATGAAAACTGACCTTTTCCAGTCCTATGGCCACTGCTGAGTTTTCCAAACTTGCTGGCATATTGAGTGCAGCACTTTAATATCATCTTTTAGAATTTGAAACAGCTCAGCTGGAATGCCATCACCTCCACCAGCTTTGTTCGTGAGGCTGCTTCATAACGCCCACTTGACTTCACATTCCAGGGTGTCTGGCTCTAGGTGTCTCTAGCAACATCTTGGTTCTTGAAGATCCAAGTTCTTTTTATCTGGTTCTTGAAGATCTTTTTTGCACAGTTCTGTGTATTCTTGCCACCTCTTCTTAGTATCTTCTGCTTCTGTTAGGTCCATACCACTTCAGTCCTTCATTGTGCCCATCTTTGCATGAAATGTTCCCTTGGTATCTCTAATTTTCTTGAAGAGATCTCTAGTCTTTCTCATTCTATTGTTTTCCTCTATTTCTTTGCATTGGTCACTGAGGAAGGCTTTCTTTTCTCTCCTTGCCCTTCTTTGGACTCTGCATTCAGATGGGTTATCATTGGAAGAAGGTGTTTGCTACAACTAGAGCGTTCTCTTGGCAAAACTTTGTTGGCCTTTGACCTGCTTCATTTTGTACTCCAAGGCCAAATTTGCCTGTTACTCCAGGTATCTCTTGACTTTCTACTTTTGCATTCCAGTCCCCTATAATGAAAAGGACATTTTTTAGTTAGTTCTAAAAGGTCTTGTAGGTCTTCATAGACCCATTCAGCTTCAGCTTCTTCAGCATTACTGGTCCGGGGATAGACTTAGAATACTGTGATACTGAATGGTTTGCCTTAGAAACGAACAGAGATCACTCTGTCATTTTTGAGGTCACATCCAAGTACAGCGTTTAGGACTCTTTTTTGTTGCCTATGACTATTCTATTTTTTCTGAGGGATTCTTGCCCACAGCAGCAGATATAATGGTCATATGAGTTAAATTCATCCATTCCAGTCCATTCTAGTTCACTGTTTGCTAAAATGTCCATGTTCACTCTTGCCATCTCCTGTTTGACCACTTCCAGTTTGCCTTGATTCATGGGCCTAACATTCCAGGTTTCTATGCAATATTGGAGCATCAGTCTTTACTTCCATCACCAGTCACATCCACAACTGGGCATCATTTTTGCTTTGCCTCCAACTCCGTTCACTGTTCTAGTGCCATTTACTAAAAGACTGCCCTTCACCCATTGACTCGCCTTATTATCTTTGTAGAAAAGTGTCTGACCACTGAAACGTGTTCATTTTGTTCCACAGACCCACATGCCTGTTTTAATACAGATACCATTGTTACTGCAGCGAACTTTGTGATCAGACTGAGTCCTCTGTCTCTAACCCATCTTAAAGCAGCCAGATCCTTTGCATCCTCACATAAGTATTAGAGCCAGCCTGCCACTTTCTACGGATAGGCCACTTACAATCTTGATTTGGATTGTAATTAATCTATCCCATTAACTGAAGGGCATTCTGTATTATAACAATACTTAAAATCCAATCAATGCATATGACATATCTATCCAATAATTTAGGTCTATTTAATTTTTCTCAGCAATATGCAATAGTTTCCAGTGTACAAATATTGTACATATTTTGGTATTTTTGGTCCTGAAAAATGTTTTTATGCTATTGATGATGAATATTAAAAAAAATCATTTTCTAACTCTCCGTTGATAGCATAGTAAATATAATCCATTATAGTGTATTGCCTTTTTACTCTATGGTCTTGCTAAATTCCCTTCTTAATTCTAGAAGCTTTAATAGTTTTTTTTTTTTTTTTTTTAGGATTGACTACATACAACATCATGTTGTCTACAAATCAAGACAATTTTGTTTCTTCTTTGGCAGTCTTCTGACTTTTGCTTTTTCTTCTTTCTTGTTCCCTGATGGCTCCTCTGGTAAAGAATCTGCCTGCAGTGCAGGGGACCCCAGTTCGATTCCTGGGTCAGGAAGATCCGCTGGAGAAGGGATAGGCTACCCACTCCGGTATTCTTGGGCTTCCCTGGCTCAGCTGGTCAAGAATCCACCTGCAATGTATGAGATCTGGGTTCAGTCCCTGGGTTGGGCAGATCCCCTGGAGAAGGGAAATGCGGCCCACTGCAGTCTTCTGGCCTGGAGAGTTCCATGGACTGTGTAGCCCATGGGGCCGCAAGGAGTCGGACACGCTGAGCGACTTTCACTTTCACTTTGTTGCACTAGACAGAGTGCCTAGTGCAGTGCTGACTGGAGGTAGGGGAGACAGATGTTCGGGCCTGCTCCTGGCCGCAGGCGGACGCCGTGTTCCATCACTTACTGTGCGTGAAACGAGGACTTGTAGATGATCTGGACTAAACTGCGGTGTCCCTGCTTCCCTCCGTTCTTTCAGAGCTCTTCCTCATGAACGGGTGCAGGATTGCGCCAGGTGCGTTTCTCCATCTATAGGGGTAACTGCACGGCTTTTCTTCTTTCTTTCCCTAGTGTGGCGAATTGTGTTGATTGGTTTTTAAATGTTATGTTAAGCTTGAATTTTTTAGACAACTTTATTTGGCCAAAATATATTTTCTTCTTGTTGCTCGATTTAACTTTTACTAGTTTTTTTTTTTTAATTCTCATCTTTTTTTCCATGATGTATTTTGGTAATTTTCCTTTCTTACAATGTTTTTGTCTGGGTTTGGTCCCTTGGTATCAAAATCGTTCTAGAATCACAATATGTGTTGGGACGTATTCCACCCCTTCCTCTATTTTCTGAAAGATTTTGTGTATTACTATTATCTTCTTAAAATGTTGATAAATTTTATCACTGAAGTCATATGGGCCAAATACTTTCTTTATGGGAAGATTTTAAATTATAATTGTAATTTTTAGGTAGACCTAGAACTACTCAAGATTTTCTATGCTTATTAAGTTTGATCTCTTTCAAGAAGGGGCTTCCTTCTATCTAGGAGGTTGAATGTCAGCATGCATCTCCTTACCATCTTTCCACATCAGTTTGTGGGGTCTGTGGCACTTAGCGGAACGCCTTCGTTGATTCTCGGTAGTGGTGTGTTAGACCTTCTCTTTTCCCTTTGTTTAGATCACTGGAGATTTATGAATTTTATTGATTGTTTTTTCAAAGAATGAGTTTTTTGTTTCTTTGATTTTTCTCGAAGAATGAGAAATTGGTTTTTCTTTACAGTTAGTCCATTTTATATTTCATTGACCAGCTCTGGTGTTTCTTATTTTCTTCCTTCTCTTATTTTCTGACTGTTGTTTAGCTTCTGAATATGGAGGCTTAGACCCCTTTAGGCTTTTCATCTGTTCTAACACAAGCATTTAATGCTATAAATTTCCTGCTAAACACTGCTTTTTGCTGAAGCCTGAAAAAAAGTTTTATTTTTGTTTACTTAAAAATACTTTCTAATTTTTCTTTCTTCTTCTTTGATCATTTAGTTATTTAAACAGATTTTGCTTAATTTCCAAATACTTTTAATTTCATAAATGTATTCTTATTATTTATTTCTAATTTAATATCATGTCAGATGATGTATAATTTCATCCCTGCCTTATTGAAACATCTCATGGTCTATTATTTGGTCTATAT
>SJYQ01003679.1:415683-448282 GCA_006410935.1 Redunca redunca | reverse complement strand
ACTGTAGCCCGCCAGGCTCCTCTGTTCATGGGATTTCCCAGGCAAGAATATTGGAGTGAAATGCCTTTTCCTTCTCCAGGGGATCTTTCTGGCCTGGGGATCAAACCCACGTCTCCTGCACTGGCAGGTGGGTTGCTTTCTTTTTTTTTTTTAACCAGTCAGCCACCAGGGAAATTTGATATGGGAAGATGATAATTTGTTGTTCAGTCGCTCAGTCGTGTCTGACTCTTTGCAACCCCACGGACTGCAGCACACCAGGCCTCCCTGTCCATCACCAACTCCTGGAGTTTACTCAAACTCATGTCCACTGAGTCGGAGATGCCATCCAGCCATCTCATCCTCTGCCGTCCCCTTCTCCTGCCCTCAGTCTTTCCCAGCATCGGGGTCTTGTCCAGTGAGTTAGTTCTTTGCATCAGGTGGCCAAAGGACTGGAGTTTCAGCTTCAGCATCAGTCCTTCCAATGAATATGAGAATATATATGTGTAATTCCTCTTATGGCTTAAAATTACATTAAAATGCTAAATTGTAAATGTGGTTTCTTCATCTCCAGCAGAAGTACAATCCGAGTCTGGTAATGATGATGACGATGAAGATGCAGGGGATCTGATCAGTGAATCAATTAATAAAATGCTTTATATCTGTTATTCCTCCTGGCCTCAGGTTTAGAAACGGCTGTTAATCTTATTTGTCTATTTCATTCAAGGTTTCAAATCTGGTTCAGGAAGTGGTCTAACCTAAGCAGGAAAGGGGGCTTCCAGTGGCACTAGTGGTAAAGAAACTGCTGGACAATGCAGGGGATACAAGAGACCTGGGCTGGTCCCTGGGTTGGGAGGATCCCCTGGAGGAGGGCTTGGCAACCCCCTCCAGTATTCTTGTCTAGAGAATTCTATGGACAGAGGAGCCTGGCTGGCTACAGGCAAAGGGCTCGCAAAGAGTCCGACATGACTGAAATGACTGAGTATGCAAGCAGGAAAAGAAAGCACAAAAGGAGAAAATGTTATCTGGCACATGGATATTTTCTTTGTTGAGTATTCAGTTATTGAATACAAGTAAGTAATTGTCATTAGCCTGAGTGAGGATGCTGAAAGTTCATTAATAAATTAGACTTGGAGAAAATCGTTTCTGGAAAAGAGGGACTAATATTTATAAAACTGCATAAATTTCTTCTGTTAAAGTCATAGTTTAACCCTCTTGACAGATCTTGAGATCCTGTCTGCCATGGAAAAAATATATCTGCTAAAGATGAAAATTTTCAAAATGTTAAATATCAGTCTCTTAGCAACCACCTAGATTTAAAGAATTCACGTTCTTACCACCCTTTGAGAAGTGTGTTAATGATTAAATGGTTCCTAAGAGAAAGCTATTGAGCACCACCAGATTGGGGGGGGGTCTATTAGAGGCTCACCTGACTGACGGTCTCAGCCTCACGTGATGTCACTCAGCAGGAATCCTGATGCTGGGTCCCCCTTCCAGCTGTCTTTGAAGGAGAAGCTGAGTCTCAGGGTCTGGGATGGCTTTCCGTGAGCTCTGGGCTTCCCTGGTGGCTCATGCAGTGCAGAGTCCGCCTGCAATGGGGGAGACTCGGGTTCAAAGCCTGGGTCAGGAAGATCCCCAGGGAAGAGAGTGGCTGCCACTCCAGCACTCTTGCCTGGAGAATCCCGTGGACAAAAGAGCCTGTCAGGCCACAGCCCCTGGGGTCACGAGAGCGGGACCTGACCGGGCGGCTAACACTTCAGCTCGGGACGCTTTGGGTGACCTTCTCGGAGTGAGTCTCATTTGTAACGCATTTGACCATGTGGAATACAGCGTTGAGTAAGAACAGCTGCCACACCTCTGGGAGCTGCTATGCAGCTCTTTACAATCCGAATGTTTGAGTTTGGTTCTGAACCAAGCAGAAAACAAGAGCTCGGATACTCATGTCTGTGAAAGAAAAGTTAGGGTCTGTGAAGGGAATAGCCTCATGATTGCGGTTCTGCTCCAGCGCTTAGTCCACATAAGCGCCTGATCTGAAAGAGATGCCCCAGGTGAGAACCGAGAGAGAGGGTGCTTCAGGGAGGGCGTCGCATGAGCTGGCAGAAACCCTCAGAGTAAGCGTTTCCAACGGGCACGTCGCCTCAGACTCGGCGTCATCTGTCACTTGTCTCAGGTTTGGACTGTCCCTGGAACAGTAAAGAAGCCCCTGTCATTTTCTGACATCACGCGAGGCAGCGGTTTCTCCGTTTCCTCCACCAGCTTCTCCGAGGGCTCAGCTGCGCAGCCGCAGGCAGGCAGGAGCTGCGACCACCCCGCAGGTGGGGGGAGGTTGGAAACCTGCTTTTTGGAGACTCTGCTCTGTGTTCACGTTCCGTGTGCTTCGCCCCTCTCTCTGGAATGACCTCTTACCTGTGATGGCAGTAAACTCCCCGGCAGAGAGTCAACCCCCACGCGGAGACTTCCGTAACAAGGAGTAGACCCTAAGATCACATCTGCTCGGAAAACACACAGGGCATTCATTCAGATTTCTTTAAAATTCACTTTATTGCCATATGGTTGTTCACAGTAGACTCTTAGGATCCTTTATACTTCAGTGCTGCCTGTTGTAACTTCTCCTTTTTCCTTTCTAACGTAATTATCCTCCAAGTAAAATAAATTTTATAAAAGCAACTTCAGTAAGTCTCCTCGGTGATGAATTATGAACCCCTGAATAAAGGTATGTGCAAAAATCATATAGGCCCTTTGATAAAATATAAATCTCCAGTAATCAGTCACAATGAGGCTTCTTCCACAGCCAGATCTTACCTTAGTTCTTGTTTATAAATACCCGGCAACTATACCTGACCTTGGACACTGTAAGGACCTGTCAGAGTTGAGTGGGGGCCTTAATCTGGGTGCATCTTCAAAGGTGGGGATAATGAGTTTGGGGACATCTAAGCTACTGAGGAAGGGAACGCCACTATTATAAAATGAAATATGGGCATTTCCTCTTAAACTGACGCAAGGTAAGATTTACCCTAAAATAAATTTATTTGGGGGTCCCTTCAGGTTTTTTTTTTAATTCAAGTATCAATCAGTGAAGAATTTCTTTACGGAACTCTCCTGTGTAAATCTATCACACTGAGGAAGCCGTTACACTGAGCTTAAATTCTGGGGATGTTGTTCAAGTTTGCCGGGGCCGCCCTGACAAAGTACCGCGGACAGGGGCCCTTCAGCCACAGAGCCGTGTCATCTCACAGTTCTAGACGCTGCCCGTCCCTCATCGAGCTCCCAGCAGCAGCGGTTTCCCGGGACCAACCACTCTTGAGGTCGCAAGTGGCCTTCTCAGCATCTTTTCCTCCTAGTGGGAATCCAGTCCTAGCGAGTTGGGCTCACCCTTCTGACCTCATTTAACCTGCACCTGTTTACAAAGGACCGTCTCCGAACAGCCACATTCCAAGGTGCTAGGGGTTGGAGATTCAGTTTTGAATGCGGGAAAACACAGTTCCGTCTGGAAGGGACAACGGGAGATGGAAATGGTTTATCCTATCGAGGACAACATAACCTAAGTCCCCAAACCTGGGTCGGCCATTCCTGAGACATGACTGTGTATGAGGGGTTTTGTGTTTTCTGCTCTCCAGCAGACAGGAATCCCTGAGTCTTAGTGTGTCTGGGGAAAGACACCCCTCTGGGGGACCTGGGTTCACATGGCTCCCTCCAACTCCTGGGAAACAGAGTCTGAGGGACTTAGCATCACGGGTCTCCTACTGGGTCAACGGTGTTCAGAAAAGACTTGTCAAAACCTGGAATAGATATCTTGGGAGAGAATGTTACGTGTGACAAAGGTGTGACGGAGGGATAGATCCTCCAAGTGGAGGGGCAGCTGCCTGAGCGTCACCACTGGAAAACTTCCGGCCCCAAGAATGAATCAATGACCAGCTCAGTCAATCCAACAGCTAGGCGCACGTGTGGAAGCTGTTGAAAGCTGCCGTGTGCATTTCTACTTTGCAGTGGTAGTAATTGCTTCCTTTCTGTGCCCATGGCTACGATAGATTTTTCCCCCCGTAATTATAATTTCAGCAAATTTTTACAATTGTCAAATGCTGCATTTTTAAAGAAATCCAACTGTCATTCCCACTGAGCAGAGCTTCGTTTTATGCTGTTCATTCAGTTGCCTTCCTCAGTCTGGGCACCCAGCTCCAAGAACTCTTTACAGGGGCAGATTTATGATGGATGCCATCTGGTCTGATAGAAGGAAACAGATATTGATTTTTAATATTTTCTCCCAACTTGTTTACTCTAGGATAATACAGCAGCTGTGTGGCAGCTTGTCTCCGAGTGGAAAGGATTATTACCACTGCCTTTTGATGAGATAAATTACCTAGGATGACTTGAATGGCTAAAGGGTATACTTTTGATGTTATGTCGCTTCATTTACCCTTATGACTAAATGATTATTGATTTTATATTTTTAAGCTCTTGAAACGTGAAAATAAGTTGGTGGAGGAGCCTGGCTGTGTTCGTTTTATTAATTTATTTCTGCAGGGCATAATTCACTTTGGACCAGGTTGTGAAGGCTTTGGGTTCATGACCGGCTGTAGATACAGTTGCAAAGAAATGGCTTATTTATATAGTCATTGCAAGTAGTCCCAAAATCAATACAGTCTGGGATTGGATGATTAAACTCAGTCCCTTTGTGGGATTCATTCCCATGGCCGCTGCCCCAATCATCTTGACCACAGCAGATCCATGGGATCAAGTCTACAAACAGCAAGTTTGTTTAAGCTGAATTTTTTTTTTTTTTTTTTGCTCAATTTTTTTTTAATCTGCTATGTTCACTCAATGACATTTTAACGGCCTGGAAAAAAAGGAGTTGATTGCTTATGCTTGCTTCAATTAAATCAGGAATCTGCATTCCAACGGGCACCCCCCAGGCCTTCTAGAGTGTCTGTGGGTGGACTGGGCGCACTTGGCTCAGAGGTGGGGCTGTGCTGTGTGTCGCCTGCGGTGCTTCTGCCTGCGCAGGGGCCTGAGGTGTGTGCTAGCTTTCAGCTGCTCCGCTGGTTCAGGACGCCCAGGTGCCTGTCTGCGCTGGGCGGGCGCCGGCATCTCTCTGGGGAGTGCTGCCTGTTTTGGCGCCATCTGAGGGGCCGGCGCTGGTCAGTGTCTGTCTGCAGCGTGCCTGTACCAGTCCCTTTTATGTCTATTACTCCTTGGTCAAGTGCAAAAACTCTACAGAAAGCCAGATTGTTTTTTGTTTGTATTTTTCATAATTTTCCCGATACTTAGTTCCATAGGTTTTAACATAATCGCCTCATTCCATCTGTTCTTGTTGGTAATAGCATCTGATTTGACTGTGGGCCTTCCAGCATCTCGGACACCGGGTTTCACGCTCGGAATTAGGGTCTGAATTTTCTAGGCGATCTTCTCCGCTTGCCACACACTCTGTGACAAGCGCAGCCCCGGCCCCTGTGAGGGAAATGCAAGTAAGAGGGACCAACTTTCTAGGAAGAATTTCATTCATTCGCTCAGACCGTCAAAACCCCAGAGGGAACCAGCGTCTGGGATTCTCGGTGGTTATGGGGCCCCAGCTTTTTCTTAGTTTCAGCAGAGTCCTCGGCCTGGGCCTTCACCCCCTGCCCCGCAACCCCACTCAGCTGTGGTGGAGAAGAGATAGACCGTGAAGCACACTGCTGCGTCCTGTCCCGGGATGGCATTTTAAAAACCAACATTTTAGATACCAATTGCATTTGGTAATATTACTTTTTGCCTTGGAAATTTATTTCAGATCAAGCCAACGCTCAGAGAACTTCAAATCTGCCAACAGAGACGACCCCTCTGTCCTCGCAGGAGAAGCAAATACAAGGCATTTCCTTCCGAAGACAGGACTCCTCGCTGCTGTTAGTCATGGGGGCACATTCTACAGAGTTAAAAAAAAAAAGGTGTAAAACACTTTCCCCTACTTTAGTTGGTCCATGTGTATGTATAATTAAAATGTAGTAAATTATGTGGCTCAAGCTTAAAGCTTGTTTAAATGCATAGAATTTGAAGTCGAATGAAGAAATAAAATAACTTTCAGAGCAGTGTAATGTAATATGTTGATCAATTTTATAGGGGAGTGGTGAATATTTAATTAATCACCTCGTGACAATTATTCACACCGGTCGGAATCAAGGTCTCCATTAAAGCCGAAGAATGGCTTCATTACAAATGACCCATAAAAGTGTCAAGTGCTGGCTGCGAAGACAAGTAATTTCCTTTCCCTTTAAAACCATTAGATGGAATGATGGGGGTGGGGCAGGTGATGAAGTGCGTAATCGTGTGATTACAAAGAAAAGCCTCAACAGTAAATTTGACAGCTAGGGTGCAGAGGGGAGCGAAGGGCTATAACGGCGTCTGCGTCCCTTCTGAGAGCTTTCAGTTTCATAAGAGGAGGGGAAGGGCGGCCTCCTGTTTTTGCGGACTTCGCTCTCGATGCCGCGGTGTTTGCCCAGGATGTTGGCGCGCCAACCACCGAGACACTTGATGGCTCTCGGCAGAGGGAGGGGCGTTTGCTGCGCGGTGACTGACGTCCGGGGAGGCCGGCCTCCCGGCCTGCAGTCTGGACGGCACCGAGTCCCATATGTCACCAGAGCCGGCGAGCACCTCTGGGCCTGGCCGGGAGGACTCGGGGCACATCGATCACTGTGGCTCCGCCCCCGCCCTCGGAGCAGTCTGGAAAGTTGATGATTGCGGACGTTTCACCAAGTCCATTTCTTAATTTTTCAGCCTTGGCCAAGAATCCTTGAGGTTGATCAACTTTCAGATGCCGTGATGAGTCTCTGGGTTTTGAGGAACTCTTGCAGATATTGTCCTGAGTGAAAAATATTTTTTGTTCCCAAATGACTTGGCGGTGGAAATTTGTTTAGGAGACTGTCGGGATTCCAGGGCCTCGGAGAAAATAGCACTGACTGGACTGTCTCCTCCAACCTCACTCGCCCCCACCCCGCTGAGAGAGGCACCCTGGGTGTGAAAACCAAAGTTCAGCTTTGAGAGGTCTTCGATGCCAGTGCTAGGGTCGCATGAAGTGTTTCAGACATTTGAATTTAATGGTGATTATGGGCTGCCCTCGGAGAAGGCAATGGCACCCCACTCCAGCACTCTTGCCTGGAAAATCCCATGGACGGAGGAGCCTGGTGGGCTGCAGTCCATGGGGTCGCTAAGAGTTGGACACGACTGAGCAACTTCCCTTTCCCTTTTCACTTTCATGCATTGGGGAAGGCAATGGCACGCACTCCAGCACTCTTGCCTGGAGAATCCCATCGGTGGAGGAGCCTGGTGGGCTGCCGTCTATGGGGTCGCACAGAGTCAGACACGGACTGAAGCGACTCAGCAGCAGCAGCAGCATGGACTTCCCTTGCGGCTTAGCTGGTAAAGAATCCTCCTGCAATGCGGGAGACCTGGGTTTGATCCCGGGGTTGGGAAGAGCCCCTGGAGAAGGGACAGGCTGCCCACTGCAGTGTTCTGGCTGGAGAATCCCATGGACTGTGCAGTCCACGGGGTCACAGAGAGTCGGACTCGACTGAGCGACCTTGACTGTGGCCCCTGTAGCTGTTAGAATTTGTCTAAATTGGGCAGAACTTTCAAAGGGCTCTTCCTGGCTTCAAGAGAAGCAGCGTCCAAAGAGATGTAGGTTTTCAAAATTTCAGTAAGTCTTGGCCAACCCTGAAACACGATGCTTAAGCCCGACTTCTCTTTATTTCTCTGAACCTCACCGCTTTTAGGCTCCTTTACCCGCCCCACCCCCACCTGGCTCGTGTGCACACACACATACACACACACACAAGTTCAAGTGGCCGCTTTGGAGAACTAATGGCTATTGACGCTGGCCGGGATTTCTGAGATGCTATCTCACCCCCATAAAGACTTTGCGGTATGCTGTGTACATTGTATCTGCTGATTGTATAATCATTATTGATTTCCTTGTGTGTAGTACCTATGTCAAACAGCCTAATATATTTAAATGGTGATTATTCCAGTTCTGTATCTACCAGGAGATAAGATCAAAGGCAGTTAAGTCTGGGCTAGATAGGGGGCAAGATAGGGTAATGCACTCGAGACCCTGCCCAGGCTATTGTGCAGCTCAACAGCCATTGAGAGTATTTAATAATTAACTTTGTAAAGCAGGTTGAGATTTTTGGGTCCGCAGAAGAATGAGACTGGCAGATGGCGGGAGAATGTCCCAGACCTGCAGCTGTAAAGGCATCTGAGGCACGAGAGTGCCAGCGGGCGGATGGATCGCTTTCAAAGACCCTGGGAAATCATTCCGTGTGCTTAATTTACGCCTTGTTTTGTGCAAATACTCTTGAAGAGATGAGCCCCACACCTAGACCTGCACGTAATTTCCCCCAGGCTGGAGTCGCCGCTCATCACAGGGGTGGGACGCGCGACACGCCCCGCCGGTGGTGAGCAGGGTCTTCAGCTCCGTCTCTGGGGTGGCACGGTCACTGTGCTTTGCTAATCGCCCAGCGTCACCCGGCCTGGGCTGCTGGGTCAGGGGTCTGATCGGCACACCCTTGCGAAGGCGAAGCACGCTGGTTGTGTTGCAGCTGCAGAGTGTGCTTTAGAGCATTTTCCTTTTCAAAATGCATTTTGGGTTACAGTTTCATTGGAATTCTCTGCAGCATAATAAAGAAATACTTAATAACTTGAAAGGTGCTACATTTGAGATAATCTAAGAAAAATAAAGCTCCACAAAAACCAGATCTTAATGCGAGGCTTGACAGACACAAATATCAACAGACACTTTGACAGTCATGGTTCGAGCCGTCCCCCTGGGCCGGGACGAGTGTGGATCGTAAGCCTTCGCACCCGCCTCCTTTCGTCTCCCAGCAGTGGGGGGGGACACGTTGCCGGCTCTGACAGATGCTTCTGTGGCTGCATTAGAATATCTATTCAGACCGTCTTCTTGGACCACATCATTTTTTCCCCTTTACATCATGTTTATTAGAAGTTATCCTGCTTAGCTGGGGTCGTTAACAGAACACCAAGGGCAACCACAGAATCAGAGCAAGGCCAAGTTTTTCCAGGAAACCACAGAGTCAATTCTGATGTCAGGTTCATCAGTTGCAGTGATTTGTTTCAATGAGCCTTGGCAGATGAAAGGTTCATAGTACAAAATGTCCTGAAACATCATCTTTTAAGCTTCCCGGAACGCTGTAGGATCCAGTCTCACATAAAGTCGCAGACATAAAGCAGATAGGAGCTCCCAGGTGGCGCTAGCGGTGAAGAATCCGCCTGCCAGCGCAGGAGATGCAAGAGAGGAGGGTTCAGTTCCTGGGTTGGGAAGATCCCCTGGAGAAGGGAACAGCTACCCACTCCAGTTTTCTTGCCTGGAGAATCCCAGGGACAGAGGAGCCTGGCAGGCTACAGTCCATGGGATCACAAAAAGCTGGACATGACTGGGCAGCTAACACGTTCACATAGAGTCAAGCAGTGCCGATGAGGAACGTGATGGAAAGCCACGGCGACTGACCCGTATTTCAGGTGGAGAAACCCACGGCGCAGCAGGTGTGCGCCTGCCCCAGGGCACTAACGCCACCTGCGGTGTGTGCCCTGCTTCCTCACCAAGCTGCCCACCCTGGGGATGAAGGGACACTCCGGGCAGCAAAGTCTCAAGTTTTGCTTGGGTTCTCTGAACATCTTGCTGCGGTGGTCATGCGAAAACAGAGTTCCAACAGGTCCCTGGCACAGTTCACCCAGACGGCAGCGGAATAGAGGGATTCAGGTCACACTCCTGTTGAAATGCGATAATCATACTGAGAAACATTTGATTCGATTTGTATTTAATTTGTTGATTTTAAACGATCTCGTGGTTACTTCTGTCTTCCAATTCATTACAACACTTACCCCTTAAACTAGTTCCATATGAGATATAGTATAGTAACGTTTTTCTTCCTTAGTTTTACTATTTTTTTTAAGATCGGGTCAAGGCTCAGAGGACACAGAAAGTCTTGTATTATTTTAAATTCCTTTTAAGCTTTTTATTCTATGCTGGAGTATCATTGATTGCATTCCAGGGCTTCCCTGCTAGCTCAGCTGGTGAATAACCCACCCGCAATGCAGGAGACCTTAGCTGGATTCCTGGGTCCAGAAGATCCCCTGGAGAAGGGAATGGCTGCTGCTCCAGTGTTCTGGCTTGGATTGTATACAATTATACAATCCCACAGATGGTATAGTTCACGGGGTTGCAAAGAATTGGACACGACTGAGCAACTTTCACTTTCGCTTTGGTCTTCCCTGTGACTGTTGGTAAAGAATCTGCCTGCAATTGTGGGAGGCCTGGGTTCAGTCCCTGGGTGGGGAAGATCCCCTGCAGAAGGGAATGGCTGCCCACTCTGGTATTCTTGCCTGGAAAGTCCCATGGGCAGAGGAGCCTGGTGAGGCGCATGGGGACCACAGTCCATGGGGTTCACACCACTCATTAATAATGCTTTGTAAGTTTCGGGTGTAAAGTGACTCAGCTATACACATACATGAATCTATTCTTTTTCAAATTTTTTTCCATTTAATATTTAATATCCATTCAGTATTTTGTTACTTAATACTAAGCAGAATTCCCTATGCCATACAGTATGAGTTCAGTTCAGTTCAGTCACTCAGTCCTGTCCAACTTCTTGCGACCCCATGAACGGTAGCACTCCAAGCCTCCCTGTCCATCATCAACTCCCCGAGCTTGCTCAAACTCATGTCCATAGAGTCGGTGATGCCATCCAACCATCTCAGCCTCTGTAGTCCCCTTCTCCTCCTGCCTTCAATCTTTCCCAGCATCAGGGTCTTTTCCAATTAGTCAGTTCTTCGCATCTGGTGGCCAAAGGATTGGAGCTTCAGCATCAGCCCTTCTAAGGAATATTCAGGACTGATTTCATTTAGGATGGACTGGTTGGATCTCTGTGTAGTCCAAGGGACTCTCAAGAGTCTTCTCCAAAACCACTTCAAAAGCATCAATTCTTCGACACTAAGCTTTCTTTATGGTCCAACTCTCACATCCATATATGACCACTGGAAAAACCATAGCTTTGACTAGATGAACCTTTGTTGGCAAAGTAATGTCTTTGCTTTTTAATATGCTGTCTAGGTTGGTCATAGCTTTTCTTCCAAGGAGCAAGTGTCTTTTAATTTCATGGCTGAGTCACCATGAAATCACATGGCTGTGATTTTGAATCCAAAGAAAATAAAGTCTCTCATTGTTTCCATTGTTTCTCCATCTATTTGCCAGGAAGTGATGGGACCGGATGCAAGTTTTTTTAATGTTAAGTTCTAAGCCAGCTTTTTCACTCTCCTCTTTTACTTTCATCAAGAGGCTCTTTAGTTACTTTTCACTTTCTGCCGTAAGGGTGGTGTCATCTGCATATCTGAGCTTACTGATATTTCTCCTGGCAATCTCGATTCCAGCTTGTGCTTCATGCAGCCTGACATTTCACATGATGTCCTCTGCGTAGAAGCTACATAAGCAAGGTGACAATATACAGCCTTGACCTACTCCTTTCCTGATTTGGAACCAGTTTGTTGTTCCATGTCCAGTTCCAACTATTGCTTCCTGACCTGCACACAGGTTTCTCAGGAGGCAGGGCAGGTGGCCTGGTGTTCTCATCTCTTGAAGAATTTTCCGCAGTCTGTTGAGACCCACACAGTCGTAGGCTTTGGTGTAGTCGATGAAGCAGAAGTAGGTGTTTTCCTGAAGGTTTCTTGCTTTTTCTAGGACCCGCAGATATTGGCAATGTGACCTCTGGTTCCTCTGCTGCACAGCATAAACATTTTAAGTCTTAGAGGACTGTTTTCTGTGGGCAATCTGAAATGCGGAATTTCCTGCACTTCAGGGAATGGCGCTGTTGGGCCGGCATGAGGTGGAAAGCCCGGGGCTTCTTCCTGATCACCCACTTGCTTAGCAGAGCTCGCTCCCTGAGTGGGCGGTGGAGACCACGTGCGCCCAGCACTCACTGGGGGGCTCTGTGGACACAGGCAAAGCCCCGCCCTATCAACACCACTCGGTGTGCAGACCCCACACCCGCAAGCAGGGAGGACACAGAGCTTGGGGCTCTGCACACAGTCGGGGGCTATTGATCACAGGTGATTCGGCACAGAGATGAGGGGCCACCCCTGATGGCTTGGCTTCCTGGCACGGCCCCTGCAAACATCAAGGCCATGAAGGAACCCCCATGTGTCTCAGGCTGCCCTCTCCCCAAGCCAGTCCCAGGATGGGGAGGCCTGCATCAGAAAATACCTCTGGGACATCCTGGTGAAGGGGCCGGACCTGCACAGGGAGGGGCCACTCAAGATGGGGGGTTCAGCAAGCCCCACGGGGGCCTCTGGGGGAAGCCCAGGAGCTCTGGAGGTTGTAGAGTTGTCCGTGGGGTGAGAGTGGAGATGGGAAGGGTCACATGGACACCCATCCCCCCAAGAATGGTTAAGGGTCATCCTAGGATGAGTCCTTGTCAGTCTCCAGGCAGAGCAGGTTCTGGGCGGCTCAGGAGCCTCTGATGGTGGCTTGGGAGTGGGCTGCTTGGTGAAAAGACGAACCAGGGCTGGGGTGGTCCTGAAGATGGTGACGGTTTGGAGGGGAGGTGGGAGCCCCTAGACAGCGGCCACCAGGAGACATTCTTTTAACAGCATGGCTAATTTTATCCAAAAATGAAACTTAAGTTGTAATTAAAAATACTCACTAAATGGGATTATTTAAAATGTTTAAAAAAGCCAATTGGAAAAGGATCAAAAACCTAAATAGACAATTCTCCAAAGATGACATACAGATGGCCAAAAAGCACATGAAAAGATGTTCAGCGTCACTAATTATTAGAGAAACGTGAGCCAGAACTGCCACGAGGCATCGCCTCACGGCGGCCGTGACGGCCATCATCACAGCGTCTCCCAACGACGAATACTGGAGAGGGTGTGGAGGGAAGGGAATCCCACTACACTGTCGACAGGAACGCAGACTGGTGTGGCCACTCTGGAGAACAATGCGGAGGTTCCTTAAAAAGCTGGAAATAGAGCCACCATTTGACAATGCAATCCCACCCCTGGGCATACAGCCAGAGGAAGCTCTAACGTGAAAAGATACACGTCCGTCAATGCTCATAGCAGCTCTCGCTGCGACAGCCAGCAATAAATGTCCACTGACAGGTGAGTAGATAAAGGAGATGTGGTATGTACATATGCAGCGGAATACTGCTCAGCAGTAAAAAGGATGAAATAATACCCAATTGGCAGCAAACCAGGCTGGACCTGGAGATTGTCACAGTAACTGAAGTAAGTCAGAGAGAAAAGATAAATGCCGTATGATATCACTTACAGATGACATCTAAAAATTCGTACAAATGGCTTTCATGACAAAAGTGAAATAGGCTCCCAAACATAGGAAACAGATTTATGGTTGGATGAGAAAGTGGAGATAAATTAGGAGTTTGGGATTAGCACATACACATCTCTATATATGTTGGAGAAGGAAATGGCAACCCACTCCAGTGTTCTTGCCTGGAGAATTCAGGGACGGGGGAGCCTGGTGGGCTGCGTCTATGGGGTCGCACAGAGTCGGACACGACTGAAGCAACTTAGCAGTAGCAGCATATATACCAATAAAATGCACAAACAGAAAGGACCTACTGTATAGCACAGGGAACTGTATCAATATCTTGCAATAACCTATAAAAGAAAACAGTCTGAACTAGAATATATAAATATATATAAATATATCTGAATCACTTTGCTATACACTTGACACTAACACAACGTTATAAGCTAACTGTACTTCATTAAAAATCATGAAAATATTTTCAGTTCTAACTTCCATTTGAGTATTGCGGCCCTATTCTCCGATAGTGCAATTCCACTGATGGGGGCTCTGCCGGAAGCACGGGTGTGTGTGTGTGTGTGTGTGTGTGTGTGTGTGTGCGTGCGCGCGCGCTCACCAGCTCTAGAAGCATCCAGACTGCAGGCAGGCAGTGGGGACTCCCAGAGATCTTCTGGGGATGTGGTTCAGCTCGGGACTGTGGGGTCTTGGGAGTCCTGGGAACTATCTGTTGTTCAGCATTGCCTTTTCCGCAGGGACCTGGCCATCCCCAGAAGCAGTTTGCAAGCTGTATCGTTTTGCCAATGGAAAATCCACAATGACCAGGCTCTTCCCCACAGTGTGGTGACCATGAAAGGCCACCTTGGACATCAGCAGAAAATATTTAAGGGTCAAACAGCTAGTCTAAGGAATTTCCTGAGTTTTTACACTTGAGATTTGTGTAATATTTTACTTCTCTGTCTTTATGTGCAAGAGAGAGAAAACAAAAGGGTGGCTGAGCCAGACTTTACGATTTGAAAACTTAACGTGGCCCGAGACGGAGGTCATGGTTGCGGCTTCAGTCCCTGATGGTTGCTGGAGACCTTCCCGCGTCCCAGAGCTTTCTTTCCCCTGTCTGACACCATCGTGTTATCCCTTGGCATTAAAATAACTGAATATCTCTGTTTGGAAAAGCATTTTAGCAATGAGGGCATTTACAGAATGCTTTAGTGTCTAGGATGCCCTGTTCATTCTCAGAGAGGATGGTCTTGAAAGCTCCACCAGCTGTCAAGGGCAAGGCAGGCTGTGTGGAGCGCGTGGCCACGTGTAGAGACCACCATTTAGTGTCTGACTCACAACAGCTCCTCAGGCCATTGAAAAATCACTTCCATGTAAAATTGCATTTCTTCAATTTGAACCATTATTCCACCTTGTTTGAGTAATTTTAAACAATCTGTGAAGCAAAAGGGGGGAAAGTAAGCATTCATCTTTACTTGTCCCCAGTGACAGCTGCTGAGGGGTTTTGGCAGTGACTTCCCCGCTGAAACGCTAAGCAAGCCACACCCCACCAACTATGAGTTTCTGTAGAATCAGGATATCACAGCCCCAAGGGCTGATTCTGTTGTTTGAAAATGTGGGCATATGCATTTTGATTCTTTAAAATTTAATCCAAAATGATGTGTTCGTCAAATACTTAATTCTTATTGCTTGAAATTATGAAGCTGGGTGCCAAGAAATTTTCTGATATTTCTTTAGAGACTTCTTGAGATTCTTTCTCGGATGCCTTAAGGAGAAAGGAGATGCCGGTTTATGGAGGTTCCCTGGCCTTTGCAGAAGCCCCCTTCAGTGCTAACTAACGCTCTCTGGAAAGCTAGAGGCTCTGTAGAAGGGTCTCTGTTTTCACTTTCACATGCTGTGGAAGCTTCTCTGGTGGCCATGGAATTTATATTAGGAATTTCCTGTGTCCTGTCAAGAATTTTCTGATGCTACAACTTTGGCTTACACCAACTAACTAGTCCCTGTTATGTACATAGACCTATGCTTCATTTTTAACATAAAAACTTCTGCATCTCCCTTTGCCCTTAGCAACCCTACCTTTTATTCTCCTTTTCTTAAATGAAGGGAATTTGATGGCTCCCGCAATGGAAAAACTCAGAGTTTGGGATGGGATTCAGGCATGGTTCGATCAAACTCCTCTTTCTGTTTAGCTGTGATTGATTGTCTCAGAGCTCCCTCCCTCCATGTGTGGTTGTCACCCCACACTTCTCTTGTAGTGGTGAATAGAGACAAGTCAGGCTTTGTGCTCTCCAGAGCATAGCTGCTTCCTGAACAGGCACTTCCCCCAGGTTTGTCCACCTGAATGGTGTCGTGTGGCTCTGATGAACCAGGTACTGAGCCTGGAGACTGGGCTGTGCTCATCGGCCTCTCATCGCTCCCAGCCTCACTCTGATGCTGCTGCAGTTAGCTCCCCGCAAGGTACACAGCTTACCTGGGGAGGAAGAGGGGTGCCATGGTCATGCTCCATGTACTTCGGTGCCTAGGGAGTGATTCAACAGCACTGACTGTGCTGTTGCAGGCTTTAAGGACTGGAGAAGGTGATGGAGAAATTTCTGAAGAGAGAAGCAGGAGAACCTACCTGTCTTCCCTCAGGCTGCACCTGTCCCTACCTGGCTCACAGCATGAGAGCCCTGTACCCCGGGGTGATGGCATAAAGCAGAAAGCTCCTGGGCCCTGCCCTCCATCCCTCGGACCCCTCCTCTCCTTGATTCTGGACTCAGACCCTTGTCCTGACCCTAGCCTCTGGCTTGCCGTCCCAGTTTTGGGAGCACAACCTTCTCTTGCTGCCTTAAATCAAGTGGTTCACTGGGCCCTGGAATCAAATGTGGGCTCAGAGGGACCCCCTGGCCCAGGCTGTGGTTCCTCTCACCAGACAGCTGCTGGGAGGACAGGGGCAGTCCTGGATGAATCCATGAGACATGCCCAGGTAGTGGAGGGCTTTTAACATCACTGCGCTCTCCCGGTCCAGGCCCCTGTGCTCTGTGTTCAAGGTCACAGCATCCACAGCAGGAGGCCACGCCCATCGAGGCTCCTGGAAAATCCAAGGGCCAGACACTGAACAGTGGCTCAAGGCAGCAGAAAGACTCGGTGCCGTGAAGAAAGATGACACTGAATCCCAGACTCCTGCGCCTGGGGTGCTGCCTGTTTGTTTATCTGCTTGTTCTCCTGAGAGACAGTGATTTCTGCGGATAGTTACTAATCCGCTCTCCTCCGTGAGAGTGCTCTTTTCTTGCTGCTCAATCACTAATTCCTGTCCGACTCTTTGCGACTCCATGCACTGCAGCACGCCAGGCTTCCCTGTCCTTCACCATCTCTGAGCTTGCTCAGACTCACGTCTGTTGAGTCGGTCACGCCATCCAACCATCTTGTTCTCTGTCGTCCCCTTCTTCTTTGTGAGAGTGCATTCTCCAGTTTAAAGGATATTCAGCCATCATCACTGTTCTCACAAATTCGGCGCTATTGTGGAGGGAGAAACAAGCACCCAGAGAGGGGGAGGCTTGCACAGTGGAGCTGCCTGCCTGCAGGAAGAGGGTTTCAGTGGAGCTTGACCAGTGAGCAGGCATCCACAGGCCACAGGCAGAAAAGGTGCTGGGGCTGGAAAAGACCCCGCAGGGGGAGTGCGGTGGGGCCAGGACCCCCGGGAAGGGGTGTGAGTTTCTCTGTAGAGCAGGAGCTGGCAGAGGTCTGTGAGGCAGAATGGAACATGAATTTATTTTGACATTTACAAGAAACGCTGGAACCAGCCAAGGAGGGCATTTCAGGGGGGTGAGGCTGGGGCGGGGGCTGTCTGTGATGCAGTGAAGGCTGGGACAGCACAGTGGAAAGAAGCAAGGACATTACGGCAGAAGCAGGGAAGGGAGAAGAGTAGTCTTGAACTGTCTTTCCCGAAAGAAGGAAAGGATGGTGAGCCAGGGAGTGCAGTGAAGATGGTTGGATGGATGCATGAATGGATGGATGGATGGATGCATGGATGGATGGATGGATGGATGGTTGGATGGATAGATGAGTGGATGGATGGATGGATGGATGGATGGATGAGTGGATGATTGGATGGATGCATGAATGGATGCATAGATGGAAGATGGATGGATGGATGGATGGATGGAAGAAGCAGGGCCATCTGGCCGACTTACAGAGCAACAACTGGAGAGGAGGAGTCTTCTCTGAGGGAGGGCTGCAGGTGGGGGAGTTACTAAGTCACAGCCGCCCTCGCCCAGGCACCACTCAGGATGGCCCCACTCCCACCTGAGCCCACCTCTCCCTCCAGGAGTCCACTCCACTGCACTCTGGGGCACTGAAGATGGAGCACGCACTGCCCTTCCAGGCTTGGGAGCCAAGGAAGGGAGACTTGGAACCAGCAGTTGGTTTACCTGGGCCCCTGAGGGACAGCTAGGGCTTGGTCAGGAGACGTGAGGGTCAGGCGACGTGAGGGTCAGGCACTTCTGGGAGGTGCAACCGTAACCATGTCGAAGGCAGAATCAGGGATATTTTGAGCTGCAGGCTGGGTGGAGGGCAAAGCACCGAGGTCACTGAGCACCTGGCAAAGGAAGATGAAAAAGTCTGGAAACCCCAGTGACCCCAGAATAGGGACGAGGACGCCCCGTGGGATGCCCAGGATTACAGATCAGGGTGGGGCATGGCTGCTGAGTGTGCTCGTCTGCTCCTGTCATTTTGTTTAATCAAAACAGTTCTGAATCCCACACGTTGAATAGACCCAGGGAGCCATTTTGGTGGGTGCCGTTGCTATGAAAACAGGAGGGTGATGTAGACGGGATTTCTGAGTTTCCATGGGGAATAGGAACTGAATGTAGAAGCCAGTGGACCCCCTGGGACCAAGATGTGAGGTGATACCTTCTGCTTGGTTTTCAGCCTGTTGTTGCTGTTCAGTAGCTAAGTCATGTCTGACCCCATGGACTGCAGCACACCAGGCTTCCCTGCCCTTCACTATCTCCTGGAGTTTGCACAGATTCATGTCCATTGAGACGGTAATGCTATCTAACCATCTCATCCTCTGCTTCCCCCTTCTCTTGCTTCAGTCTTTCCCAGCATCAGGGTCTTTTCCAATGAGCCAGCTCTTCACATCAGGTGGTCAAACTATTCCGCATCAATCCTTCCAGTGAATATTCAAGGTTGGTTTCCTTTAGGAAGGACTGGTTGGATCTCCTTGCAGTCCAAGGGACTCTCAAGGGTCTTCTCCAGCACCACAGTTCGAAAGCATCAACTCTTTGGGCTCAGCCTTCCTTACGGCCCAGCTCTCACATTCGCACCTGATGACTGGGAAACCACAGCCTTGACTATTCAGCCTTTACTTGACAAATATCCCCCAGGAAGGGGGCAAAGGAAAGGATGCAAGGGCCTGCTGACCACTACCATTTTGGAAACACGCTCAACAGCCCGACCCACAGAGGCCCAACTCAGGAAGACAGACCACGTCTCCCTCCAGTGCAGGAGAAGGGTAACACGTGCTTGAGTTACTGGAGGCCTAGGTTTATTGTTACTGCACTTAACAGTCCCAGTGGAGACGGCCTCTCCCACCACGGTGCTCCACAGAAACTGATCTTCCTGGGATCTGCATGGGCGTTTAAGGCTTCTTTTCCTTTGGTCTCCAAGGTAGATGGCATTTTATTGCTTTTACTCCTTAAATTTCAAATGAGTGAGGAGCATAACATTATTATACTTACAGGAGGGTGGCTTTAAACTCACACATCCGTACCCAATGCCTTTATGATCCTATCAACCATAGACATGGGACAAACCCTCTGATTTCTATGAAGGAATTCCTTGCAAATAAGGAGAACGCCCTTCGGACCATCGAGTCCTGCATTTTCCAGGCAGGTTTCTCTCTGGTTGAGCAGGCTGGACCCAGAGCCGGGGACAGTGGCTTGCCCTGTTTTTCCCAGCAGAGGGCCTCCATCAGGGCAATATGGCCTGGTGTCATCAAACAAGGATGAAGTCCTCCAGGCTCAGTCCTTTACACTCGCTAATCTTGGTGACTGTTTACATGCTACTATTTGTTAAATGGCAAAGTTTATTGATTTGGCAAATTCAGTCCCACACTGTAGATTTTCTCTCAGTCTGTGTTGCTACATGTGGTTCAGCATTTTTAAATGTCAACGGCAAAGTATTATTGATCGGTAATTAAAAGTGGAGAGAAAAATTAGCATAGTAGAAGTTTACGGTCATTAGTACAAGTACCGTCGGGCGATTATTCAGCATGTTTTAACATTTATTTTTTTTCCTGTTATTGACACAGTGCGTGATGCTCACCCGACAGTTTCTGTTTGGCTAAAAAGGAAAGTTTCAACATCAATAAGAATTACTGACGGGCAATTCTTTTTGAAAATGTGCCTGTTGGTTTTCCTGCTGCATAAACAAGCTAGTCGGAAGGGTTCTTTGCGCCCTGGTTAGAATGAGAGAGGGGGTCTGGCTTCGTGGGCAAGCCGGGGGAAGTTGATGTCTTCCCAGGACCAAGGGCTAGGCGTCCTGGTTGAAGCTGAACCAGGAAACCAGGGGGCATTTCAGTAAATTATCTCAGATATTCTCAGATACGATGCAGATTTCCCTATTCTATTCCTTATGCGCGTGCTGCACTCACCAAGTCACAGGAACAGGTTTTTATCCTGGAGATACAGTCATCCTCAGGGTTAGATGTTGCCAGTGTTCTCAGAGGTCTGTGCTTTATCATGTTCAGAGATCCAAAGGACAAAGCCTGCAATTCAAGTGTGTTAGCCCGTGCGGCTGTGGCTGGAGGCGGCGCCAGGCTCGGTGGCCCCAGGGCAGGGGTGGGGCGGGCACTGGGGGTGGCCTTACTTGGGTGTGACTTGGGGCCAGCAGAGTTTCATATTCAGGAGCTTAGTGACGGGCCTGGGCCGTCAGAGAGGAGGTTCTGAGCCACACCGCCAGTTTAACCAGGACTGCGGTTCAAGGCCACAGAGCACACACTCACTCCACGATCACCCCTCATCCCTGAGGATGTCTGTTCACAGGGTCAGCCCGGCATCCATTCTTTCCCCTTTAGAGGCTGAGTGCCCTCCAGGTGGGCCGGGAGGCGCTCGTGGATGGGCAGGCTGGCTGTCCTCCAGGTGGGCCGGGAGGCGCTCGTGGATGGGCAGGGGCTGTCCTCCAGGTGGGCCGGGAGGCGCTCGTGGATGGGCAGTGGCTGTCCTCCAGGTGGGCCGGGAGGCGCTCCGTGGATGGGCAGTGGCTGTCCTCCAGGTGGGCCGGGAGGCGCTCCGTGGATGGGCAGGCTGGCTGTCCTCCCTTGGTTTGGAGCCGACACTGCAGGGCACAGCCCAGAAGAGGGGTGTCCCCTGGGGCTGTGTGCGACAGCCCCCCAGGGAAAGGCCTGGCACCGAATGCCGACGCCCGGGCCCTGGCCAGCTTTCTGATGCTCTGGCAGTGAAGCCTGCCCGAGGATCCCCCAGGAGGGGGGCCTCCGATGCTCAGAGGGGCCTCTCTCCACAGGTGGGCTGGGTGTGGGGTGTAGGACGGCCACCCTGTTCATGGCGGGACAGTGGTCCCAGGTGTGTTCCCAGAGAGAAGAACGCTGAGGTCCACCTGGTCCACGTGGTGTCTTTAGGGAGGAGGGGGTTTCTGTGAAGCCTTGTGGTCGGGGGACGCGTGAAACCAAGACGTAGATGGGGGTGTGGATGGATCTGACCCGGGAGGAAATTCAGCCAGATGGGAGGGATGGCGGGCGCCGGGGCTAACCTGCCACCGCGGGGCTTGGCTTCGGCTCTAGTTGCCTGAGGTCTGACGTTATCTTCTCTGAGACTAGGACGGTCAGAAACGCGCCCCCTGAGAATGGGGGTCAGGAGGACTTGCAGGCAGAGCTGGGTTCTAGCACTGACTCCCCAAGCACCTCTCAGCGCCCGCCTGCCCACACCAGCAAAGAGGCCCAGGGCTCCAGCAAGGTCAAAATGAAGGATTTACTCTAAAATGAAGTGCGAAGTGATCAATAGATCACATGAAGATGATAGCGAGGTTCTTGAAGCTTGAAAATGTCGGGGAAAACCCACAAAGGAAGGTGGCTGAGAGGCAGACAGAGGCAAGGGAGATTTACAGAGGAGCGCTGATTGTTGAGGGAGAAAGTTTCATTTAATAATTTAGTGAGCTAGTTTTTCAAAGAAATGAAATCTATTAAAAGCGCTGTTTTCATTTGATTAATAAATGCTATATAAGAACAACAAATAACCAAATAATTAAAGCAAATCCAATCTCTTATCCAAACATCCTTTAAAGAGTCCTTAATTTGCTTTTAAATATAAATATGAAATAACACCCAACCCTTGAAAGAATCCTTCCACCAACTTTGCTCTCCAGACTAGTTCTGCCTCTCTAGTTTTCACCTAAATACAGCCTCTTTTTATCTTGTGGCTTTAATGGCCTGCCTCTCGACTTGAAGGATGTTCCTGCCTGATTTTTCTTTGCTAGTGATTGATTTGATACAGTTCATTCTGCCTTTTGTCACTTAAGGTCATTAATACCCTGGATGGCCTTAAAGCTTTGCCTGTGAGGCTGGACATAAGCATCATAAAATACTTCCATCTGGTTTCTGCGAGTTGACTGTGCACTGAGTCCCGCTGGCCTCTCTGATGTGTACACACTGAAGAACTCTCCAGGGTTAGGCACACTGGTTGTTCAGCCACATTCCCCTTTACTAAGCTGTATGTGTGCTCAGTCGTGTCCAACGCTTTGTGACCCCGTGGACGGTAGCCCGCCGGGCTGCTCTGTCCATGGGACATGACTTTGAGCAAACTCTGGGAAGCCTGGTGGGCTATAGTCCACAGGGTCACAAAGGGTCAGACACGACTGAGCGACTGAACAAGCAAGGTTATCTGCAAAGAAGTAATAAAAGAATTATGTGTCTTCCTTTTATCATTATTGCTTTTTAAGTATCACATTATTTATGATATAAATTTGTATTTAGGCTTCAAAACCTTGCTGGCAGCACACTCGAGACTGTAAGATAATTTTCTGGTTCCTACCTGCCGTCTGGAAGAGGTGACAGAGCTCTGCTTATCAAACAGAAGGTAAGGAGGAGACTCAGGGAGAGCCAAGAGGCTGGTTCACGGTCAGAAGAGGGGTTAGGACGCCGCCCATGGGTTCTGGTTGTTTTCTGAGCGCTCCCTGTCATCCCTATATGTGCCAAACATGTGTGCAAAACCACAGCACAAGTGTTATCTGCTATGTGAACATCTTTCTTTCTTTCTTTTTTTTTTTTACAGACAAGCACATCAATTCCAATAAAGAGAAAAACTGCCTATAAAATACCCTATAATACGAAAAGGTATTTCTCAGACATTGTTCCAAAGCAAATGAAAAATATATACAGACTTACAGCCTTGGGGAAAAAAAAAGTCCCCACATTTTCTCTGTTAGACAGTATTTCCTACTTCGTGTCAGATCTTTGCACTTTTTAAAAGAAATATTCACAAAAAAGAGCCCGCAGCCCTTTCAAGTTTGGGGAGTTGAATCCAACAGTGTCTCTAGGAACTTTGGGGAAACACGCTATGTACTGAATGATTCCGTAACATAAACGGTCTTTCTTGAAATGCCAAAGTACTCAAGATTTCCATGTGACCATAGTTTGAGAACAGGAAGGCTTTTCTTATGTACAATGTGTGAAGACAACTTTAAGACCTGAGCTGATTCTTACCACCCGTTAGTCACCTTACAAATGGGATGTTGTCTTACCTATCCTCGTCTCCAGCATCTGACATCATCTCTGTTTCCTGAAAGAGAGGAAGACAGTGCGGGAGGCAGTTGTGGGGAAGCAAGAATGATGGACCGCCAGCCAGCCTCTCGTCCGGACCCTGTGATGGAGGTAGAAGAGTCCCCCTGGGTGGAGTGGTCTCAGACGCCAGCCCGAGCCACAGATCAGCGCAGCCCCACCGCTGGGGAGACAGGGCCGGGAGCGGCCGACGGCTCCTCTGGGGACCTCAGGCCGGGCCAGGGTGGTGCCGAGAGTGAAGGCAGCCACCGGGACCGCTGCGGACCTGGGGATGCCGCTGCCGCCGGCCCCTCCCTCGCCCTCGCTCAGCTCCAGCTGTCTTTCTCAGCCCGACCCGCAATCACGCACTCACGAAATGATCCCCTGTGCTGTGCGGTGCTTCTGGTCCATTCCAAAGGCGATCGCTTGCATCTCCCAGCCCCAAACCCCCCTCCACCCCTCTGCCTTCCCCTTGACCACCGCAAGCCTGTTCTCTGGGACCCTGAGCCCCTTCGCTGTGCAGCAGAAATTGGCAGTGTTATAAATCCACTATACTTCAATAAAAGAAAAAACAGAGAAACAGGAAAACTTAGAAGTGAAGAAAAAGGAAAAAGAGACGATTCTCCGTGGCTTGCCGGCCGTGGGCTTTTCTTTCGTGGGGGTTTGAGGAACGGAGCTGCTCTGTCAGACGATTCTGGACAAGGGCTTCTCCTGGAGAAGCTGCCAATGCGTGGCCGGAGGGCGCCTGGCACCCCCGTCACCCAGCGATGTCCAGTGTGCCCAGCATCGCTCAGCACGGAAGCCAAAAGGAGGGTATCCATCCGTCTCCCAGGACAACCAGCGGGGAGGGCGGCGGGGGCGGAGGAACGCGAGTCCTGAGGACTGTGCCCACCGGACGCTGACGTCGCCGGGGATGGCAGAAGGCTGGGAGGCGGCACCCTCCCCTGCATGGCTGCAGGCTGCCCAGGGGCGAGCTGTGGGCTCGTGCCTGGAGATGTGAGGGCACTCTGCCTGGAGCTCTGGGGGCTTGGACATGGCGAAGGTGGTCTCTGGGGGCTTTTGGGGAGAGGGGACAGATGGAACTCTCCAGAAATGGAGGCCCTCTTTCTGCCTGCCCAGGGCCTCCCCAGGAAGGAGAGGGTCTGTCCCAGAGCAGACCTGGGCAGAGGCCTTGGTGGTGGAGAAGCGAGGTGAACAGAGGTCGTGGCAGCGTCCTGGGAGGAGAGTGTCAGCCCAGCCCCGGGCCCACGGCCCTGAGATGCTGGAGAAGAGTCTACAGACGTGCAGGTGGGGGTTCACTTCACACGGCGGGCGGACCCCGGGTTTGTTCTGAGGCGCGTCTTGGACAGCTCGTTCTGTCACGTGGCTCCTCCTCATTCTTCTCAGTGGTTGGACGTGGTCTGGGTGTGCAAAACTCATCTTACCACTCATGTTCTGATGAGCATGGAGGCACTTCCCAGCTTCGCACTGTGAAAACTGACCGGCAGCGAGCGTGTGTGTCCGCGTGTGTTTGTGTGCATGCGTGCGTGTGCGCATGTATGTTGGTGTGGAGGTGCCTGGGGGAAGGACCTGATGCGCAGGTGCAGCGTGGACATGCTGACTGGCTCTGAGACCATGTGGACTAAGACACATCCCAGACGGACCGTCCCTGAGTCCACGCTTCTCTGACGGCAGCGCAAGTTAGGGGCCGTCCCACCAGGCGGTTCCTGAGCATGTGTCAGAAGCCAGGGGAAAATGGGAAAGCTTCAGGAGTTCAGACAGGGCGGAAGGCAGACGCTCAAAGACTGTGAAAAGCGAGTAAGTGGATCCCTCCTTCAGGATGTCCGGGGCCCTGCAGGAACTCACTCAGGCCGCAGTGCGGCGGACCACGCTGCTGACCACGGGAGGGCAACCCACGAAGGCAAGCTCTGGGAAGGACAGACGAGACCTTTCAGGGAGAGGGCTGCAGGCGTACCCGGCTCTGAGCGTGTGTTCACGTAGAGAGCTGAGAAGCAGAGCAGATGGCATCGTCCACACCAGCCAGGCCCTCGGCCAATGTTCTTATGATTTCCGGAATGCAGTGCTGAGTGCAAGCTCAAAAATGGTTAATATTCAAACACGATGAAAACTCATCCTATAACTCAGCTGGTTTTCCATTTTGACTATATGACTACACCTCAGGTTTTGTTTTCAGTACAATCACCTCTGTAAAGTCTTTCTGATGTGCAAAGAGAAGGGGAGAGCTTTCTCTTTGAATGCCCAGCGTACAGTTTATTTTTAAGCTTTCTTATTGCCAAGCTTTCTTATTGCCTCTGTATACGGCTGGTGGTCCCCTCCATGGAAGTGGAATGGCTTTGTGTCACTTTTAACTCTGGCAGGGACATACCAGGATGCCTTAAGTTTAGTAGTAACTAAATAATAAATGCTTATTTATCTATTTCCCCCTCCAGGGGATCCTCCTGGCCCAGGGCTCGAACCCGTGTCTCTCGCATCTCCTGCCTGACAGGCAGGTTCTTACCCCGGGGCCTCCTGGGAGCCCTGGATGCTCTAACCCTGGATGAGAACAGGAACAGGGTGCTGCTGACACCGCTGAGTTTGTTGCTCGTTGTGTTTTCAGCTTCATCTTAAGTTTATACCGGCTGTAAATGACTTTTGTAAATGAGCAGGTACAATAATGCAGAAAAGTGAACCGTGGTCTTCTGGACATTAGAAAGATCGAGCACATAGAAAAGCAAAACACACACACACACACAAAGAATGGCTGATGAAGAAACACAGCAGTTATCTTTAAAAAAATTTTTTATTGGTATATATTTGCTTTATAGTGTCATGTTAGTTTCTACTGTGTGACAAAGTGAGTCAGCCGTACGTATATCCCTCTTTTTAAGAAATTAAGATTTCTTTCCATTTAAGTCACCACAGAGCATCGATTTAGAGTTTCCTGAGCTCTGCAGTTGGTTCTCATTGGTTATCTATTTTACACATATTGTGTGTATATATCGGAGAAGGCGATGGCACCCCACTCCAGTGTTCTCGCCTGGAGAATCCCAGGGACGGGGGAGCCTGGTGGCCTGCTGTCTCTGAGGTTGCACAGAGTCGGACACGACTGAAGCGACTTAGCAGTAGCAGCAGCAGTGTGTGTATATATATATATACATATATATATATACACATATATATATAAGTGAAGTCACTCAGTTGTGTCTGACTCTTAGCAACCCCATAGATGGTAGCCTACCAGGCTCCTCTGTCCATGGTATTTTTCAGGCAAGAGTGCTGGAGTGGGGTGCCATTGCCTTCTCCAGGGGATCNAAGTGAAGTCACTCAGTTGTGTCTGACTCTTAGCAACCCCATAGATGGTAGCCTACCAGGCTCCTCTGTCCATGGTATTTTTCAGGCAAGAGTGCTGGAGTGGGGTGCCATTGCCTTCTCCAGGGGATCTTCCCAATCCAGGGATCAAACCCTATATAAAATGTCAATTATATATACTACATATATATTTATACTAGATATATGTATATAAATTATATACACTGTGTATATAAAATACTCTGTCAATCCCATTCTCCCGACCCACCTCTCCCCTACCGGTATTCAAACATTCATTCGCTATGTCTGCGTCTCTATTTCTGCTTTGCAAACAGGTTCATCTGTACCATTTTCCTAGATTCCACATATATGTGTTGATATACGGTATCAGTATAAATACTGACTGCCTTGTGAGCTTAAAAAATGGGTATTTTTCTTTCAGCATCTTTAAATCAAAGTATCATAATCTTTTCATTATTCTGGACATTATGAATTATTGGGTCACTTCAAACCTGACATGTGGCTCTTTTCCATTTTCTAGTTAAATTTACACATTTATTGCTGCTATTTTTTTAAATCAAGGATTGAAGAGAGTCTCATTATTTTCTGTGTACTTGGTCTTGACTAGAGCAAACAGTTCTCACTAAAGCCAGTTTAAACTCACTCTGATTGCTGCCTTAGCTTCACACACCTTTCATCCAAACTCGTTTCACTTTGGAAAGGATTCTTTTTTTTTTTTTGGAAGCCAATAGGAAAAGGATGTGAGCTTTTCAAAAAGCTTTTGAGGCAAAGAAAGGATTGAGAGGTGTCTCTTATTTAAAAGAATAAAATGCAAATAAAGAGTCTCCAGCAGGAGCCATGCAAGGCGCATTCTGGTTTAGAATGGCGCAGCGCTGCGGAAGGTTGCAAACGTGGAACCAGCGGGTCCTCATGGAAGTCTCTCTTCTGTGTGCAGGGCCACTGCGACGAGGTCCTGGGTGTCACAGGAGGCTTAAGAGGACAAACTCCCCAGTCCCTGCAGTGATCCGGCCAAACTGTGGAGAACTGTTTCCATCTGCAGCGAGCAGATTGTGCAGCGCTGATAGTGACGACGTTTGGCAGGGAGCAAAGGACTTTACCGCTTTCATGGCAAAACATGTTATCGACCACCATGACAAAAACGTAAACTCACAGAAGCTAAAATACAGAGCATTTTCTTCCTGCTTTTCTGGAACCATCAGCAACATAAACAGTCACAGGGTTCCGAGTGTGACGCTGTGCTGAGGGCCGAGCGTGTGGGGGTTTTGTTCAGTTCCTCTGTGACTGAGCAGCGTGGGAAAGGGTTTTGACGCTTTCTAGTTCCCTTCACTCACATGCACTTTTTGATCAATTTCTCTATGAATTTTACTCAATGAGGGGATTTCTCTCTCAATTTACTTTTCAGTCCCCCTTGTATGTAATTTTATTCTCTTGTCAATTTTATGTCAAATGTTTCTGTAGAGTGAGTCCTGACATCTACATCTTTTAACTCTGAATGCCTCTTACTATTTCAATTCTCAGGGATATATAAAGAAAAACTACTGTTACGTACATGTGCTAAGCACTTGTGCGGATCCCTTTGAACCCTGTCCTGTGGCTCTCGTAAAAAATGGATGTGTGTGTGTTTCTGTGTTTACAGGCAAATACCATCAGAAGCCTTTCCACTGTGATGGTAGCCTTTCCATACACTTTCCAGCTTGTCTGGGTTTTCCTGAAGGTCGATTGGGTTTTCAACTGTGTTATCTGCTAGGTGTTTGATGGAGTGGTCCAGATAACAGGGAGAGAGCAAAGGAAAGAGAATTTTTTGAAGATCAAAAGTGGCTGTTGGTTTTGTTATCTGACCCTATCTGTTGTCATAGTAACAGGCCTCTTTTAACCTATGGCGTGAGATGATTTTTCTCTATCTGCTCTGAGTTCGCCTTTGAGTGCAGAGCTACTTCTACAGCATCCAGACGCTCCCAGACGCTCTGAAGCGCTACTGAGGGGCCAAAGGCACAGGCCCCATGTCGGAAAGGATTTAAATTACATTTTCCATTTAAACCGCTATCTTAATTTTGGAGGAGATAAAGCTGGCGCTGAGGCTTTCTCCCTGGTTTTACAACGTATAAGTAAATGTCATTTAGAAATGAACGAACATGTTGACTCTCTGACATCGAGGAGAGGCAGCTGGAGAAGGGATGGAGCACATGCTGGCGTCTGAAGCGGACTTAGACGAACGGGGCCGTGAAGCCGGTGATTTCCTAGCGGCTCTGGAGGCGGCGGCCGAGGCGTGGGCTCCCTCCTGGCCGACGGCTTGGCGGTCCACTCACACCAGGGCACTGAGGTTTGACTGGACCCCGGTCCACTCATTTTGAAACAAGGCTTCTGGAAAGCTGAGTTCCAGATGCACGGTTTGGTCATCCCTGGGATGCTGTCTTGTCTGTGGCATTTCTTTTAGGCTTTGTAGGTAAAGACATCTTAGAAATGACCATTCAGCATCCGCCTGGGTCACAGCCCTCCCCCGGGTCTTCATTTTCCCTGCGCCGTGCAGTCTGCGGGTGGGTCCACGCGAGGGCTGCCCATGAACACAGGCACCGGCTGGGTCGGGGGCAGCAGTGCTGGTGGAGGGGTGCGTCTGGCGGCTCCTGGTGTCTGTCTGTCCAGCAGCAGCAAAGGGGAGATAGCCCTGCCTTGCCCAGGGCTCCGCCACTCAGGCCCAGGGCTGGGGATGGACGGGCTTGGTTAGTCCAGAGGAGGCCCTTACTCTTTTCCTCTGGTTCAAAAACCCTCCAGGCAGAGAATGCCCTGTGGATTTCAGAGAGGTAAGTCAGGAAACAAGACACACTGTTTAGCAGGTTCCTAAGAGATCTGCAGAACAAGGAAAGCCTTTCCTTCCTGGCTTTGGATGGAGCCCTCCTTTTCTTCCCTTCCTGGCTTTACATGGAACCCCCTTCTTCTTGGAACATTCCTGCCAAGAACGGTAGAGGCGGGGGACCTGCTGAGAACAGTGGAGATGGGGGACTGACCCCGGCCAAAGGCGTTCTCCAGTTGGGGCTCCGGCAGCTGCCCCGCGGAGGGTGGAGTGGAGCCAGGCCTCTGTTCTGTGACACGGTGCACAGCACGCCGTCCTGTGGAAGCCTCAGTCTCCCCATCTGTAAATGGGCCAACAGGACTGCATAAATAGATGGGCCATCTTTCTAGAGTCTCTGCGAAGAGCTGGGCCTAATGTCCCTGCTGTCAGTGGCTGGAGAGATGGCTGGTCCCCGCCCTGCTTTCATCTCTCCCGGTCCTGTACCCGTGTGATGGCACCAACCCTCAGCGTGAGAGGCAGAGGGCCTCCTCAGGAAGCTTAGGGGTAACCGAGGCGCACACACCAAGAAGAGCGGCAGGCGCTCTAAAGGTAGTGAGCTGCAAAGGGTCAGAAATGGCGTTCCTGGGCTGGGAGACGGTGGCCTCGGTGGAGACCCGTGTCTCGAGTCCCAGCAGCTCCTCGCCCACCTGCAGCGCCTTCCTTTCCGCCTGTTCTGTAAACCGTGCGTCCAGATGAGCTGCGTCAGCCGCACGTCACCGAGGCGCCTGCCTCCCCAGTGACCGCCTTTTGCGCGGCCCAGGCAAGACAGGAGGTGGACACTCACAGGAGCCATGCACCCCAGGCACCGGCTCAGCCCTTGGCGCTCACGCTGGGCTGGGCTCCTTCTCATACGAGCCAAGGCTTTCACGTCTGCCGTGAGCGCAGAGACGGTGGAGCTAAGTGTTAGTTGCTCAGGCATGTCCGACTCTTGGCGGCCTCAGGGACTGTAGCCCACACCAGGCTCCTCTGTCCATGGAATTCTCCTCCAGGCATGCATACTGGAGTGAGCTGCCATTCCCTTCTCCAGGGAATCTCTCTGACCAGGGATCACACCCAGGTCTCCGGCATTGCCGGCAGATCCTTTACCATCTGAGCCACCAGGGAAGCAGAGCATGTAGGAGGCAGCAAAGGACAAAAGGAGAAGGAAGGTGTCCAGGTCTGAAGCCAGGCGTGGCCGAGGCCTGAAGATGCGCGAGAGGGAAACCCCTCCGCGGGCCCTGCTGGGTGCAGGAGCCGGGGACCAGCATCGCAGAGTGGCTGCATCAGTAACCGCGATGCTGCACCGGCCGCAAACGAGCTGGAGTTGTGATTTCTGTGGGCTGTTTTTATAGTTCTGTTACAGTCGTGGGACTGCTGAAATTAATGTTTTAGGCATCTTTTATAAAAAGTACTATGGGATTTAAAAAACGTGTCTGTTTATTCTCCCACTGGCGTCTGAAACGAAGGGCCTGAGGATAAAGAACCAAGAGGAGAGCTTTGATATCCATGGAAATATTAAGATCAACTTGTAAGATTCTAACTCAAGTATTTTTTTTTTCCATTTCTAGGCTCAAATTCTTAATATAAACACAAGAGCTTGCAGTGTGGAGCTGCAGTGATTTAGAAAGACTAGTACATTAAATATGGCCCCAGAACCTTAAATACTAGCTGCAAATCTGGTAAATTTGAAACAGTTATTCATCTAATTTTCCAAAGGAACTTTCTGTGGTGGTGGTTCGGTCACTAAGGCATGTCCCGCTCTTTGTGACCCCATGACCTGTTGCATGCCAGACTTCCCTGCCATCTCCCACTCATGTCCATTGAGTCAGTGATGCCATCCAACCATCTCATCCTCTGTCACCCTCTTCTCCTCCTGCCTTTAATCTTTCCCAGCTTCAGGGTCTTTTCCAATGAGTCGGCTATTTGTATCAGGTGGCCAAAGTACTGGAACATCAGCTTCAGCATCAGCCCTTCCAATGAATATTCAGGGAACTTTTAGGACAGAAAAAGCTCTGTTTAAACTTTAGAGAACTCTTCAAATTTATTTTTAGACCCCTTGATTTAAAAAATTACACTTTTCTGGACCTTCCAAATATACCTATCAAAATATGAGTTGCTGCATGTTCAGTTTCTTTTAAAAAAAGGAATTTAATTTCAGTGGGTTCATTTGGCATTTTGGCTGCTAAATGCCTATTTTAGCAGCTTGTTTCATTGCTGATACACAGTTAAACTGAAAAATGCACCAGTTTCTCCTTTCTTGGTCACCTTGTGATTCCCGTGGGTGTGTTGGGTAATGTACACTGCTTCTGTGTATTAGAGATTGGGACAGGGAAGCAGGAAGATTCTAGAGATGACAGACATAGGGCTTTGTTATCCGAATGTTCAAGGGATGTGGTGCTTACACAGGTGATGGCTCAAGGTTCTGGGAAAAGAATCTTTCCTGGAGCAGGGTTTTCAGGAGAGGAGATGGAGCCCGCGTGTGCAGGGTCAGCCCTGGAGGGACTCGGGCTTTGGGACACTTGTCCGTAGGGACCGTGTGGTCCAGCAGGGCACCTGCCTGTTATAGCGATGTGGGTGTGCAGACTGCCATGACCGCAGACGCTTCCCAAGGCAGCTCAGCCAGCAGTCTTCAAGGGTGTTCCCTTTCTCAGGAACGCTGAGAGTTTCTTATACCTACGTGGGCTTCTGCTCCCCCGACATCAGTCACAACAATTAAGTAATCAAACCTGTTAATTTACTTATTGCCTCCATTCTTTAAAGCTGCTTTCACTCAAACACTAACACAGTTTATCTGTTAAAACTATCAACAATGCGTCACATTGCATCACCATGGTTTCTTGTCAACCATTAGAGAAGTCTTCATTGAATAAGATTATGCTTAATAACTTTGGAAAAATAACTCATGTGACTAATATCAATCTTTTCTGGAAAATACATTTTCCTTGATTTTTAAAAAATGAAAATAGTTTCTGAGAGCCTTGCAAATACTTCAAAAAGTAGATATTTTCCCCATCAGTGGGAAAGCATTTCTCAATTGCCTACAATGTACGAAACTCAGGGCAGAATTGATGTGATTAAACAACACATTTTATAATACCTTCAGTTCAGTTAAGTCGCTCAGTTGTGCCTGATTCCTCGTGACCCCATGGATTGCAGCATGCCAGGCTTCCCTGTCCATCACCAACTCCTAGAGCTTGCTCAAGCTCGTCCATTGAGTCGGTGATGCCATCCAACCATCTCATCCTCTGTCGTCCCCTTCTCCTTGCCTTCAGTCTTTCCCAGCATCAGGGTCTTTTCCAATGAGTCCCTCATCAGGTGGCCAAAGTATTGGAGTTTCAGCTTCAGCATTAGTCCTTCCAATGAATATTCAGGACTGATTTCCTTTAGGATGAACTGGTTGGATCTCCTTGCAGTCCAAGGGACTCTCAAGAGTCTTCTCCAACACCACAGCTCAAAA
>SJYQ01003679.1:392907-415446 GCA_006410935.1 Redunca redunca | reverse complement strand
CAGCTCAGCCAGCAGTCTTCAAGGGTGTTCCCTTTCTCAGGAACGCTGAGAGTTTCTTATACCTACGTGGGCTTCTGCTCCCCCGACATCAGTCACAACAATTAAGTAATCAAACCTGTAATTTACTTATTGCCTCCATTCTTTAAAGCTGCTTTCACTCAAACACTAACACAGTTTATCTGTTAAAACTATCAACAATGCGTCACATTGCATCACCATGGTTTCTTGTCAACCATTAGAGAAGTCTTCATTGAATAAGATTATGCTTAATAACTTTGGAAAAATAACTCATGTGACTAATATCAATCTTTTCTGGAAAATACATTTTCCTTGATTTTTAAAAAATGAAAATAGTTTCTGAGAGCCTTGAAAATACTTCAAAAAGTAGATATTTTCCCCATCAGTGGGAAAGCATTTCTCAATTGCCTACAATGTATGAAACTCAGGGCAGAATTGATGTGATTAAACAACACATTTTATAATACCTTCAGTTCAGTTAAGTCGCTCAGTTGTGCCTGATTCCTCGTGACCCCATGGACTGCAGCATGCCAGGCTTCCCTGTCCATCACCAACTCCTAGAGCTTGCTCAAGCTCGTCCATTGAGTCGGTGATGCCATCCAACCATCTCATCCTCTGTCGTCCCCTTCTCCTCTTGCCTTCAGTCTTTCCCAGCATCAGGGTCTTTTCCAATGAGTCCCTCATCAGGTGGCCAAAGTATTGGAGTTTCAGCTTCAGCATTAGTCCTTCCAATGAATATTCAGGACTGATTTCCTTTAGGATGAACTGGTTGGATCTCCTTGCAGTCCAAGGGACTCTCAAGAGTCTTCTCCAACACCACAGCTCAAAAGCATCAATTCTTAGGTACTCAGCTTTCTTTATATTTCTTTATCAATATATTTATAATATATTAATATTTTTCAATACCTGGCTTTAAGCACATGTTCAACAATGAGTAAAGAAGCCAAGAGAAAATGATTAAAGTTAATGAGTGAAAAGGCAAAAAGAAAATCCAGTTACTTTTCACCATTCAGACCAGCTCTTATAAGAGATTCCCATTAGAATCTTAAGATGGTAGAAAAGAAAGGCCTCCAAGGCTTCTAATTGGAAAAGGCCACCACTAGGTAAATTGATTAAGTGAATATAAACAGAAAAAGTAAACCACACCTAATAACTGCATGGAGAGAAGTGAGCAGATACTGACGGGCATGAGCTTCACCGCGCAGGCCTGCCTTCCTTCTCTGGTTGTCCCTGGTTTTAAATTCTAGAATCTATTTTAAGGAAGAGCTTGGTTTTGAACACCGTTATGTCTCTGGCTTCTTTTTCAAGAAGACTTTTCCCCCCAAAAAAAGCATTTTCAAGTCTTTTTCAAAAGCTCTCTCTGCAGCCTCGTCTCCGAGAAGCAGACAGAGGAGGGCCTGGCTTCTTCACGGCGGCGGCCGAGTAGGGCTCCTGGAAGGTCAGGCCTCGGGAGAGGACTTTGTCATATGGAAATGGTTAAGGGTCCAGCGCACAGCCTGTGGAGGCCGCCTTTTATCTTTGCAGAGTTTGAATATGATCCTTTCAAAACCAGATAACCCAGGAAAGGCCTCGTCAGAGGACCGCAGCTCCCTCTCAAACTGCCGGACGTGGTCTCTGAGGAATCAGTTATTAGAATTCGATAAGGAAGCTTGCTTGTATTTTTCTGTCTGGGCTTCAGTCTTTCTGTCCCTGCAAAATAACACTCTCTCATNTGTATTTTTCTGTCTGGGCTTCAGTCTTTCTGTTCCTGCAAAATAACACTCTCTCATCATTTTTTTTTTTTTTTTTTTGCCGGCAAAAGCAATTTTAAGATTGAGAACAAAGTTAGCCATTAACGTAAGCTTTCAGGCTTATTTGAATTTGTGCATCTTTTAAGAATGTTCAGCTCTTTGAAATGGCACGAGATGCTCAGCCTTCTAAGTCCATTGATGACCTACCTCTGTCTAATCCTTAAATCTAAATACCCTCGTTTCTTGCCTAATGTTATAAAAAAAGGTGCATTCTTACTAATTTTCCACAAAGTAGTATATTGGATGATAAAGATTAAATGTAGCATTTAATACAGATACGACCAAGTGTAAATTGTTATTGGCCAACCCGAATCAGCTTAGATCTTTCCACTAGGGAGAGTCACGTATTTGCCTGGGAACTTACCGGGTCCCACAGCCGAGCATCCTCTGGGTCTCTATTTTACCTCCTCATTGGTTCAACGGTTCTGGTTCCCTGAAAGTTCAGTTGGCAAAGAATCCTAATCCCACTCCTAGGTACACACCCAAGAGGAAGGAAAACATTTTCTTTGCACAAACGTGCGCACAAATATTCAGAGCAGCATTGTTCATGATTGTCCAGAGGTTGAAACAACTCAGGTGCTCATCAGCCTAAGAATGAAAAAATAAAAATGTGATCCATCCACCAAACGAAACGTTATTCAGCCACGGAAAGAAAGTCAACCTGAATATTTAGTGGAAGGACTGATGCCGAAGCTGGAGCTCCAACACTTTAGTCACCTGATGCAAAGAGCTGACTCACTAGAAAAGGCCCTGATGCTGGGAAAGATTGAAGGCGGGAGGAGAAGGGGACGACAGAGGATGGGATGGCTGGACGGCATCCCCGACTCAATGGGCAGGAATCTGAGCAAACTCTGGGAGATAGTGGAGGACAAGGAAGCCTGGCATGCAGCAGTCTGTGGGGTTGCAAAGAGCTGGGCACGACTGAGCGACTGAACAACCGCAGAAAAGGATAAAGGATGGCACACACATGCTGCAAGACAGATGGAGCTTTCCAACGTCATTTAAAGGGAAAGAAGCAACAAATTACGATGCTGACGGCTCCATTTGTATGAAGTGAGTCACAGCTAAACTTTGGGTTTGGGGTCCCTCTTTGGGACCGTCACCACAGTCAGTAAGATACTCATATTCACGTTGACTGTGGTGACGGCGTCGTGTGACTGTGAATGTACCCAAAACCGTTCGATTGTACATTTTGCGTGTGCTCAGTCATGTCCGACTCTTTGCGACCCCATGGACTGCAGACCACCAGGCTCCTCTGTCCATGGGATTTTCCTGGCAAGAAGACTGGAGTGAGTTGCCATTTCTTTCTCCATTGTACATTTTAAATACATATGTTACCTGATATGTGAATTATACTTTAATAATGTATGTTTTCTAAAAAAAGAGAAGTCACCTGTGGGCTCCCTCCCTGCCGTGTGCTCTGCGTGTCTCCCCCTCCCCCTCTCACTCCCACTCCTAGAGGGCTTCCTGGGGTCTGGAACCACACAGCTGCCTCCAGCACTGGGTGGCCTCCACGGTCCTGGACAAGAGGCATCTTTAGGGAACCAGCAGGCAGCCGCATGGGCTCCAGGGGCTGGCACTTGGTCCTAAGGTCAAGGCTGAAAGCTCCAACCAGTGTCTCCTGCAGATGCAGAGCTGTGAAGGAAGCCCCCTCTTCCTGCCTGGAGGTCTGCTTTGCCCCCTGCCAGCACCTTCCACACTAGACCTGCTTCCAGGATGTTGAGAAGATCTTCTCTCCAGGAGGTGGCAAGAAGGTGGCAGAATTCCACCTCCCAGGATTTGGGAAGAGGGGCCCCCAGAATCCTGTAGTACCTGAGGGCTCGATAGATGGCAGGGGGCACTGCCAGCTTGGCTCACAATCTCAGGGATGATGAGTTATCTTACGCCATGAGGCAGCCAAGCTTTTGGCTATGATTTCAAGCCTTAAGAAATGAAATGGGGAAAGAATTTGAAAAAAAAGGATACAGGTATATGTATAACTGACCCACTTTGCAGTACGCCTGAAACCAGCACAATACTGTAAATCAATACGCCTGAAACCAGCACAATACTGTAAATCAACTGGAGTCCAGTGTAAAATAGCTTTTTCAGTAAAGTGCTNACAGAGGATGGGATGGCTGGACGGCATCCCCGACTCAATGGGCAGGAATCTGAGCAAACTCTGGGAGATAGTGGAGGACAAGGAAGCCTGGCATGCAGCAGTCTGTGGGGTTGCAAAGAGCTGGGCACGACTGAGCGACTGAACAACCGCAGAAAAGGATAAAGGATGGCACACACATGCTGCAAGACAGATGGAGCTTTCCAACGTCATTTAAAGGGAAAGAAGCAACAAATTACGATGCTGACGGCTCCATTTGTATGAAGTGAGTCACAGCTAAACTGTGGGTTTGGGGTCCCTCTTTGGGACCGTCACCACAGTCAGTAAGATACTCATATTCACGTTGACTGTGGTGACGGCGTCGTGTGACTGTGAATGTACCCAAAACTGTTCGATTGTACATTTTGCGTGTGCTCAGTCATGTCCGACTCTTTGTGACCCCATGGACTGCAAACCACCAGGCTCCTCTGTCCATGGGATTTTCCTGGCAAGAAGACTGGAGTGAGTTGCCATTTCCTTCTCCATTGTACATTTTAAATACATATGTTACCTGATATGTGAATTATACTTTAATAATGTATGTTTTCTAAAAAAAGAGAAGTCACCTGTGGGCTCCCTCCCTGCCATGTGCTCTGTGTGTCTCCCCCTCCCCCTCTCATTCCCACTCCTAGAGGGCTTCCTGGAGTCTGGAACCGCACAGCTGCCTCCAGCACTGGGTGGCCTCCATGGTCCTGGACAAGAGGCATCTTTAGGGAACCAGCAGGCAGCCGCGTGGGTTCCGGGGGCTGGCACTTGGTCCTAAGGTCAAGGCTGAAAGCTCCAACCAGTGTCTCCTGCAGATGCAGGGCTGTGAAGGAAGCCCCCTCTTCCTGCCTGGATGTCTGCTTTGCCCCCTGCCAGCACCTTCCACACTAGACCTGCTTCCAGGATGTTGAGAAGATCTTCTCTCCAGGAGGTGGCAAGAAGGTGGCAGAATTCCACCTCCCAGGATTTGGGAAGAGGGGCCCCCAGAATCCTGTAGTACCCGAGGGCTTGATAGATGGCAGGGGGCACTGCCAGCCTGGCTCACAATCTCAGGGATGATGAGTTATCTTATGCCATGAGGCAGCCAAGCTTTTGGCTATGATTTCAAGCCTTAAGAAATGAAATGGGGAAAGAATTTGAAAAAAAAGGATACAGGTATATGTATAACTGACCCACTTTGCAGTACGCCTGAAACCAGCACAATACTGTAAATCAACTGGAGTCCAGTGTAAAATAGCTTTTTCAGTAAAGTGCTTGAATCCAAGTGATGCCACCACTATTTGGTTGAGTATATACTCTGGACATTCTGCAATAGTATTAATTAGATACTTGAAAAAAGAAATGCTTGTGTCTGTATCTTCTGTTAGCAATTTGTGTCCTAAGGTCTTTCACATTCATTTTTGTGTTCATGTTTGTTTATGTGGACGTTTAGCACCATGCATCAAATAAAACACACCTGTCACATCTGGGCAAAAAAAAAAAAGACAGGCATTCTGCCCCTGCCAGTGCCCCAACCCTGGGTCCCACCTCTTGCCAGGCAGTTCTCCGGGGTTTCCAGTCTATTGAAAACATGCTGTTGACCTGTCAGACATTTAGGTGCCTCACCACCCGCCTTCACACTGTGTAACGTGATTGTCCTCCATTTGTTTCGGGAGGGAGGGACCTGAGTGGGATGGCGCCCAGCAGAGTGCTCCAGCCCGGGGCGGGGAATGTGGGGAGATTGTGCGCACTGCAAGTTTTCTGCAGCTTGGCTTCCTGCACGAGCATGAAATCCTCATAGGGGAGATTCATTTGGGAATTTGATCAATTTTGCTGGAAATCTGCTGTTGATTATTCTACTCCAACTTTACAATTATAAAGAATGTAGGATCTGCAGGGAAAACTATACTAACCTGTTTAAATAGACTCTTTAGTGGCTCACAAAAACAAAAAAAAATTTATAGCCTCCCAAAGAGAAGAGAAGATTAAAATGGTCTACACGAGAGCTCCAAAACTTTTTGAAAAGAAAATACACCAGGAGCAAAGCAACAGCTTTTGGTTTCATTGAGCTGCGGTTGCCCATTCAGCCTCCAAAGCCTTGTCCCGGAATCTGGTCTGTGTTCTGACAGCAGGGACTCAGTGACCACTGGTCTTCATCCCACACCAGTGCCCAGAGACTTGCATTCTTCTGGGCAGTCTGGGTGGCCGATGGTGGGAGGCTGGCAGCTGTGACACGCAAGCAGGATGGCTCACGAGGTGCCCGAGGCCCTATTCATCAGAAGGCGTGGCGGTCGCGCAAGGGCGTCTGTGAACGCTGCCCACAGACGAGCTCTTCTCCCCACGCGGAGTCTCTGCTCCTCTGTGGGCGGTTGTCCATGCCCCATTCTATCTTTATCAGAACACCTGTGTGGAATCCAGGCTGGAATACTGGACACGGGGCAAACAAAGGTGTTTTCAAAAATGAAGGATCATGAAACTCTCGTCCTGGTCAGTGATATGTAATCCTTGTGGCAGTTTTATACCAGATTGTGCTGGGTAGCCCTGGGCGTCCCACCTCATTCCTTAAAACATGGATCATCTTGGAAAGAGAACAAGAAGTGGAAGGTGGCTAAGGACAGGAATGTTTGCCAGCCCCTCTTCTGATTCAGGGTTTTGTACGTCTCACCACTTTCAGTTTCTTGTGATGACCTTTTGGGATGGACCATGTTATTCTGGGCTTCCCAGGTGGCTCAGACAGTAAAGAAATCGCCTGCGAGGCAGCAGACCTGAGTTCCATCCCTGGGTTGGGAAAATCCCCTGGAGGAAGGCAAGGGAACCCACTCCAGTATTCTTGCCTGGAGAATCCCCATGGACGGAGAAGCCAGGGGGCTATGGTCTGTGAGGTAGCAAAGAGTCTGACATGACTGAGTGACTAAGCACCAGTTATTACTGGGCTTTCCAGGTGGCTCAGTGCTAAAGGGCCCACCTGCAATGCAGGAGAAGCAGTTTCAACCCCAGGGCTGGGAAGATCCCCTGAAGGCAGAGATGGTGACCCACTTCAGAATTCTTACCTGGGAAATCCTATAGACAAAGGAGCCTGGAAGGCCCCAGTGGGGCATAAAAAAGTCAACACGACGTAGCAGGTAAACAGCAGTGATGGCATGTATCCCTGACATGTATCCCTGACATGACGGCCTGTCATTCCTGATGACACGAATCAGAGTATTTTCACTACCCTAAACTCCCTCTCTGCCCTTATGGACTCATTCCTCCCCACGGCCCCTGGCGGCCACCGGCCTCTTACTGGCCTCTTTTATAGAGTGCCCCACAGTGGGGGCCACGGTGTGTAGACTTCTCACATCGACTTCTTTCACTTAGAAATACACATTTGCGTTTCCTCTGTGTCTTTTGCTGGTTTAATAGCTCATTTCTTTTTGGTGCTGAATAATATTCCATTGCCTGGATGGACCACAGTTTATTTGCCCATTGAGGGATACCTTGGTTGCTCCCAAGTTTGGGCAGTTCTGAAGAAAACTGCTTAAACATCCGTGCTCAAGTGTTGTGAGATCTTAAGTTTTCAGCTCCTTTGGGTAAACACCAAGGAACGTGACTGCTGGTTGATGTGGTAAGAGTGGGTTTACTTTTGTAAGAAACCACAAAACTGTCCCCCAAAGTGGATATATACAGGTTTTCATTTCCACTAGCAATGAATGAGCACTTGGTGTTTTCAACCTCTGTATTTTGGCCATTGAAAGAAGTGTGCAGTGGCGTCTTATTGCTTTTTCACTTCTTTTCCACCAACATTTTCTAGTCGTTAGGAGAGATTTTCAAACGTCTAATAAGTCTAGAACATAAAGTCTTCCAAAATTCTTGGATTTTGGTATCTTACCCCCTGTGACACTGTATGTCCACATACAGTGGACATGTGTGAGTGAGTGTGCATGTGTGAGTGTGTATGTGTGTGTGTGTGTGTGGCAGAGGCGGAGAGTGCATCGGTAAATTAAAGGTGCCCACAGCTGTTGGGGACACTCCAAGCATTTAACTAATGTCATCAAACACATCTGCTGGAACTCACGTGGAGGCGTAGAGCATCAGTAAAACAGTAGTATCTCTCCAATTGAGTGAGATATTCAGAGTGTGTTTACTGGTTAAATACTCAACGTTTAAGTATCAGTTCATTTTTTCCCTTCTTTTTTTAAACTACAGAGGCAGCCTGATAACGAAACTCAGCGTTTACTGAGCACCAACTTGGCACGAGCCTGGGTAGTGGGTGCTTTTACATTATCGCCTTTGACGCCCACGACCCCCGGCCTCCAGATGGTGTGGGTGCATCCGGAGGTCACTGGCTGTTGGCTGCCCAGCTGGTCTGCCGTGGAGCCTGGAGGTCAACTGCTCTGCTTGCTACAGTGCTCATGCCCACCACACCCAACCAGGGAGACTCCCCAAATAAAGGCACTGCTTTTACTGAGTCTGACCACATGCCAAGATGAAGATCTGCCACTTCTCGTCTGGAGGATAAGATGGACTGTTCGAGAGCTTATCCTGCTTCAGAGATGAGGGAAGGGACCCACAAACACATTTAGTAAACCGGCCAAGCTTACGACTCAAAGCTCTGAGAGACGTCTGCAGCTTCCCTCCTCTGATCCACGCCATGTAGGCAGAGCACTTGGGAAAGGTCTGACATCAAACCTGTCAAAGGTTAGCGCTTAGTAAGGAATGGTTGAAACGCATTAACAGGTATTATCTCTTTTAAAAATGACTTTATTGAAACATAACTTACACATCATAAAATTCACCCATTTAAAGTGTACAGGTTAATGATTTTTGGTAAGTTTACAGAGCATTACAACGTCTAGCAGAGTCTAATTTTAGAACATTTACACCATCCTGCAAAGAGAGCACGTGGCTACTTACTATTACTCGCCACTTCCACAGCCAGCCCCTGGCGACCGCTAACCTACTTTCTTTCCCTGAAGAGCCCTCTTTTCTGGGCATTTCATATAAATGGAATCGTAACATGTATATTTCCTTGGAAGAAAAGTTATGACCAACCTAGACAGCATATTCAAAAGCAGAGACATTACTTTGCCGACTAAGGTCCGTCTAGTCAAGGCTATGGTTTTTCCAGTGGTCATGTATGGATGTGAGAGTTGGACTGTGAAGAAGGCTGAGTGCCGAAGAATTGATGCTTTTGAACTGTGGTGTTGGAGAAGACTCTTGGGAGTCCCTTGGACTGCAAGGAGATCCCACCAGTCCATTCTGAAGGAGAATCAACCCTGGGATTTCTTTGGAAGGAATGATGCTAAAGCTGAAACTCCAGTACTTTGGACACCTCAAGTGAAGAGTTGACTCATTGGAAAAGACTCTGATGCTGGGAGGGATTGGGGGCAGGAGGAGAAGGGGATGACCCAGGATGAGATGGCTGGATGGCATCACGGACTCGATGGATGCGAGTCTGAGTGAACTCCGGGAGTTGGTGATGGACAGGAGGCCTGGAGTGCTGCAATCCATGGGGTCGCTTAGAGTCAGACACGGCTGAGCAACTGAACTGAACATGTATATATGACTTTTGTGATCGGCTTCCTTTGCCTACACGATGTTTTCCAGATTTATGCATGTGATAGGCTGGTTCTGCGTTCCTGCTGATGGCTGCTGTCGTCTCATTCCATGGATAGACCACATTTTGTTCACCCATTCACCAGCTGATTAGCTTCTGGGTTGTTTCCGCTGCTGGGGCTACAGTGAATAATATCTCATGAGCATTTGCACACAAGTTTTTGTGTGGTCATATGTATATCTTTTATCTGAGTAGATTTCTAGTATTAGCTTTTTAATGTGCATATAATATTCAGATTGTGAAAGTCTAAAATTTCTTTTCATCTATTTTCAAATAAAGCATTTTGTTTTGAGAGTGTAAACCCATGAGTATGAGAATGTTTCTATTTGTGATTGGGGTAATAAACTTATTATATAAGAGCAGGTCAATTGTCTGTAAATTTGCCATATTCATCATTACCCATTCTCTTCATTTTCAGTATTTTTGGAGAGCTAGATTACACCTGAGATCTGTCTAAAAGAACACTAGTGACAAATCTATGTTGTGGGAGAAAACAAACAAAAAAAGCTTGTTTCTGATTTAAAAAAAAAAGAATATTGAAGTATATTTGATTTACAAAATTGTGTTAATTTCTGCTGCACTGTGAAGTCATTCAGTTATATATAGAGTCTAAGAAAGATTATTTCTGAATGAATGGTGTCAAACAAAACACAGCTGGTGAGCTGGAGGAAATCCCGCTAGCACTCCAGGCCCCATCATTTGTCCAACCAGAACGATCACACTCACTGCCAGTGCACAGAGGGGAAAACGCTGAGCCAGAACTATGGCGACAACCGCGCCAGAAAACGCCTCTACTGGGTAGCACTGTGGCTGGAAAGCAAAATGCAGGTATTTACGAATCTGATGTCCCAACACCATGAGGGAAAAGAATGTCTCAGGCACTAGGTTTCCAAGGGCAAAATTTGAGGATCTAGAAGAGAAACAAGGTTTGAGTCAGTTAGATTATTAGAGAGAATGCAGAATTTTATTTATTTGCTTCAATTAAAAATAATTTTACTGAAGCATAGTTGATATGTCAGGCCTCCTCAGACAACCATTTTGCTTTTTTGCATTTCTTTTTCTTGGGGATGTTCTTGATTCCTGCTTCCTGTACAACGTCATGAACCTCCAACCATAGTTAATCAGGCACTCTGTCTATCAGATCTAATCCCTTGAATCTATTTCTCACTTCCACTGTATAATCATCAGGGATTTGATTAGGTCATACCAGAATGGCCCAGTGGTTTTCCCTACTTTCTTCAATTTAAGTCTGAATTTGGCAAGAAGGAGCTCATGATCTGAGCCACAGCCAGCTCCTGGTCTTGTTTTTGCTCTCTGAATACAGCTTCTCCATCTTTGACTGAAAAGAATAGAGTCAATCTGATTTTGGTATTGGCTATCTGGTGATGTCCATGTGAAGAGTCCTCTCTAGTGTTGTTGGAAGAGGGTGTTTGCTATGACAAAGAACACCAAGAGTGTGTTCTCTTGGCAAAACTCTGTTAACTTTTACCTTGCTTCATTCTGCACTCCAAGGCCAAATTTGCCTGTTACTCCAGGTATCTCTTGACTTCCTACTTTTGCATTCCGGTCCCCTATAGTGAAAAGGACATCTTTTTTGGGTGTTAGTTCTAGAAGGAACCATTCAACTTCAGCTTCTTCAGCATTACTGGTCGGGGCATGGACTTGGATAACTGTGATACTGAATGGTTTGCTTTGAAAATGAACAGAGATCATTCTGTCATTTTTGAGATTGCACCCAAGTACTGCATTTCAGACTCTTTTTTTGACCATGATGACTACTCCATTTCTTCTGAGGGATTCCTGCCCACAGTAGTAGAGATAATGTTCATCTGAGTTAAATTCGCCCATTCCAGTCCATTTTTATTCACTGTTTCTTAGAATGTTGACATTCACCCTTGCCATCTCTTGTTTGACCACTTCCAAGTTGCCTTGATTCATGGACCTAACATTCCAGGTTCCTATGCAATATTGCTCTTTACAGCATCGGACCTTGCTTCTATCACCAGTCACATCCACCGCTGGGTATTGTTTTGGCTTCGGCTCCATCCCTTCACTCTCTCTGGAGTTATTTCTCCACTGATCTCCAGTAGTATACTGAGCACCTAAGGACCTGGGGAGTTCATCTTTCAGTGTCCTATCTTTTTGCCTTTTCATACTGTTCATGGGCTTCTCAAGGCAAGAATACTAAAGTGGATTGCCATGCCCTTCTCCAGTGGAGCACATTTTATCATAACTCTCCACCATGACCCACCCGTCTTGGGTGGTCCTACATGGCAAGTCTGTGATAATGTGATCAGTTTGATTAGCTTTCTGTGATTGTGATTTTCATTATTTCTGCCCTCTGATGGATTCTGTCTGCTCTCTGATGTCCCCAAGAAAAAGAAATGCAAAAAGGCAAAATGGTTGTCTGAGGAGGCCTTACAAATAGCTGAGAAAAGAAGAGAAGTGAGATGCAAAGGAGAAAAGGAAAGATATACTCATTTGAATGCAGAGTTGCAAAGAATAGCAAGGAGAGATAAGAAAGCCTTCCTCAGTGATCAGTGCAAAGAAATATAAGAAAACAATAGAATGGGAAAGACTAGAGAGCTCTTCAAGAAAATCAGAGACACCAAGGGGACATTTCATGCAAAGATGACCACAATAAAGAGCAGAAATGGTATGGACCTAACAGAAGCAGAAGATATTAAGGCGAGGTGGCAAGAATACACAGAACTATACAAAAAAAGATCTCATGACCCAGGTAACCACGATGGTGTGGTCACTCACCTAGAACCAGACATCCTGGAATTCAAAGGCAAGTGTGCCTTAGTAAACATCACTATGAACAAAGCTAGTGGAGGTGATGGAATTCCAGTTGAGCTATTTCAAATCCTAAAAGATGATGCTGTTAAAGTGCTGCACTCAATATGTCTGCAAATTTAGAAAACTCAGCAGTGGCCACAGGACTGGAAAAGGTCAGTTTTCATTCCAATGCCAAAGAAAGGCAATGCCAAAGAATGCTCAAACTACCGCACAATTGCACTGATCTCACACACTAGCCAAGTAATGCACAAAATTCTCCAAGTCAAGCTTCAACAGTATGTGAACCATGAACTTCCAGATGTTCAAGCTGGATTTAGAAAAGGCAGAGGAACTGGAAATCAAGTTGGCAATATCCATTGGATCATCAAAAACACAAGAGACTTCCAGAAAAAAAAATCTGCTTTTGCTTTACTGACTATGCCATATCTTTTGACTGTGTGGATCACAACAAACTGTGGAAAATTGTTTAAGAGATGGGAATACTAGACCACCTGACCTGCCTCCTGAGAAACCTATATGCACGTCAAGAAGCAACAGTTAGAATTGGACATGGAACAACAGACTGGTTCCAGATCAGGAAAGGAGTACATCGAGGCTTTATATTGTCACTGTGCTTATTTAACTTATATGCAGAGTACATCATGCAAAATGTCAGGCTGAATGAAGTACAAGCTGGAATCAAGATTGCCAGGGAAATATCAATAACCTCAGATATGCAGATGACACCACCGTTATGGCAGAAAGCGAAGGGGAACTAAAGAGCCTCTTGATGAAAGTGAAAGAGGAGAGTGAAAAAGTTCATTTAATACTCAACATTCAGGAAATGAAGATCATGGCATCCGGTCCCATCACTTCATGGGAAATAGGTGGGCAAACAGTGGAAACAGTGTCAGACTTTATTTTGGGGGGCTCCAAAATCCCTACAGATGGTGACTGCAGCCATGAAATTAAAAGATGCTTGCTCCTTGAAAGAAAAGTTATGACCAACCTAGAGAGCATATTGAAAAGCAGAGACATTACTTTGCTAACAAAGATCCATCTAGTCAAAGCTATGGTTTTTCCAGTAGTCATGTATAGATGTGAGAATTGGACTAAAGAAAGCTGAGTACCGAAGATTTGATGCTTTTGAACTGTGGAGTTGGAGAAGACTCTTGAGAGTCCCTTGGACTGCAAGGATACCCAATCAGTCCATCCTAAGGGAAATCAGTTCTGAATATTCATTGGAAGGACTGATGCTAAACCTGAAACTCCACTACTTTGGCCACCTGATACGAAGAACTGACTTAATTGAAAAGACCCTGACGCTGGGAAAGACTGAAGGCAGGAGGAGAAGGGGACGACAGAGGACGAGATTGTTGGATGGCTTCACTGACTCAGTGGACATGGGTTTGAGTAAGCTCTGAGAGTTGGTGAGGGACAGGGGGGCCTGGCGTGCTGCAGTTCATGAGGTCACAAAGAGTGGGAGATGAAGGAGAGACTGAACTGAACTGATACTTGATTTAGAATCTTGTGTTAATTTTTGCTGTATAGCAAAGTGACCCAGCTATATATATAAGCAACAAATCTGCTTTCTCTGTCTGTGAGTCTATTTCTGTGTCACCGATAAATTCTCTTGTGCACTATTTCAGATTCGCATGTAAGTAAGAGCATGTGATGTTTGTCCTTCTCTGTCTGGCTTGCTTCCCTTAGTATGATGATCTCCGAGTCTGCCCATGTTGCTGCACGTGGCGTTATTCCGCGCTCTCTGCGGCTTAGCTAGATTCCACTGTGGGCGTGCCGCTTTTTCTCTGAGCACCCCTCTGCTGATGGACACCGAGGTTACCTCCGAGCCCTGGCTGTGTGGAGAGTGCTGCTGTGAGCGCTGGGGGCGTGTGCCCTTTTGGATCATGCCTTTTCTCTAGATATTTCCCCAGGCGTGGGTAGTGCTGCGTTTAGTTTTCAGGGAACCCCCATACTCTTCTCCGTCATGGTTGTATGTGTTTACATTCCCACCGACAGCGTAGGAGAGTTCCGTTTCCTCCACACCAACGGCGTAGAGATTTCTGGGCTCTCAAGCTTTCTATGTGTTTTCTGAAAACTAAATAGTTGAAATGAAGAGCTCAGAAAGGAGCTGCAGTTATCATTGGCACAAATGTTACTAATTTAGAATGCGCATTTCCTCACTTTCAGTGCTAAGTACTAACATAGAAGCTCCATTTGATGAGATCTGGAAAAGAGCCTGGAAGCCTCCTGGGTGCTGCTCATGGGCCGTGACTTCAGGGTTGGTTGGGCGGGCACTGGCTTCCTCACGTGCTGCCAACATAGAAAAATGGGTCTGAGAAGGACGTTGCCTCCCCCCAGCAAGCCTGCCTCCAGGTACCCGAGGGGAAACACACCCGCACTGCTGTCTGGTAAAGACCTTACACTGTGTCCAGCCACTGTTGGTCCAGAACTGCATTCTGGAAGTTGTAGGCATTAATATAAAACAAGTTAAAACACTGAAAAGCAAGAGGCAAGAGTCACATAATTTTTAGAACATAACCTTACCTGTAAAACTGGAGAGGGGCAATGAGCGCCATTTATACTGAGGGTTGCTTATGGGAACACACAGCAGGGTGCTGGGGGGGACTCACCGAGGCCCATGCTCACCTGCAAGAGCCCGGAGAGCGTCCAGGGGAAGGGCTCCGCTCCCTGTAGCCACAAAATCTGAAAAATACTGAGAAACAGGAGTCATGGGAACATTTAGGGGTCGAACAAGGACACTGCCTGATCTGAAAGATGCTCTCGACGCCTGGAGAGGAACATGCCAGATTCCTGGACAAAACATTCAGACACAAAGCCCCTCGGCTAACTGTGAATACTGTGTGAGTCCAGTAAACTGTGAGTTTCACCTAAAGTATCACATGGATGTTATAGCCCAGGTACTTTAAAAGAAGACCGAGCCACCATCAGGCGACAGCAGCACTGAGAACTAAGGGCCTCCCAGGTGGCGCGGTGCTAAAGAGCCCGCCTGCCGATGCAGGAGATGCGGGAGATGTGGCTTGGGTCCCTGGGTTGGGAAGATGACCTGGAGAAGGAAATGGAAGCCACTCCAGCATGCCTGCCTGAGAATCCCATGGGCAGAATCCCTGCAGTCCTGGGGATCGCAGAGTCAGACATGACTGAGCAGGCCCGCTAACAAGAGGAATAAAGCAGGGCAGGAATACCAGACACTCTGAACTGTAAAGAAACGGTGAACAGACCACACGTGAGGCATTTCTAATGACCCCCGGAATGTCTTGAGTTAAACAGTTGGAACTGAGGGAAAGTGCGAACACATCTTTGCCTCATGCCTTCTGTGGAAGCAAATGCCTCTAAGCTTGGAGTTAAATGTAGGAAGAGAACCCATAATGGTCACGTGAGGGCACAGTAGGGTCTGTCTGCCTAAGAAGAACATCAGAGAGAGAAGCCACGAAAGTCTGATCAAGTTGACTAAATACAAAAATTAAAAATCATTCACAGCATTAGTCATATTAAAAGTTCAAGCAAAAAAAGAAAAAGTTCAAGCAAAAAAAAAAACAAATTGGAAACAAACTGTAGCCCTTCCAGCCGACACAGGGCTTCTATCCTGCTGTGACGTGATGAGAAAGCATCCAGGAGAAAACTACCGTGAAGCTCGGAAGTGATTTCCCCTGAGACACGGGAATGAAGGAGGGGAAGAAGATGGCATTAATAGCATTTTGCAAAAGATAGAGAAACAGATAATTTTTAATATTTAAAATGAAATTTAAAAAGAATATAAAAAACCTGTCTACCCATGGGTAACCGAGTCTCTTTGCTGTACTGTGCAACACTGTGGATCAACTGTCCTTCAATTCAAAACTACAGTGAAGAGACAACTAAGCTCCTAAAGGTATTCAGGTCCATGAGAAATAAGGGGAGGAGAGCTTAAAATTTTAAGGTAAATTTTCGTCTGCCAAATTGGGTCTGATTCAAAAGAAGCCAGGGCTCAGTGCTGGCTTTGCTCTAGGGAGGAGGGCGGGTGGCGAACCTGAAATGGCCTGAGAACCCCTGCGTTCATTATCCCTTTTCTTTTGTTTTTAAAATGCTTTCATTGGCGTGTAGCTGCTTTACACGTCGTGTTGGCTCTGCGGTGCGGCACAGTGAGTCAGCTGGACGTGCACGTGCACCCCTCCCTGTTGGGCCTCTTTCCCATTCAGGTCACACAGAGCACTGAGTTCCCGTGCTAAACTGTGGCTTGTCTTAATTGTCTATTTTATGCATGGTATCTGTAGTGTATATGTGAGCATCATTTTTCTGAAGAAGGCAATAATTGCTTTAACAAAGTGTTTCCTCACATCTGTACATTAAAACTCAACTTTGTAAGTACATAAACTTCACACACATATATGAAAATGTATTTTGTTAAACATATAGGTATATAAGGAATGCATGCATAGTTCTGGGGAAAGTATGCATGTGTAGTTATAATAACCACATAATTAAAAACAATGTCTGCAGTGCTGTGGTAGTAAAGTTACAGGTTAGTGCAAAATAAATTTTCTGAGCAACCAAGATGTTTGCACTCAGCATCCTCACCGTATGAGAAATCCTCTTTGAAGAGAGGGAACTAGAAGGCCCTAGTTGGGGAAAGAATAATTCAAAAGTTGTGCCATAATTATGTAATTTATAGTAGTATGTGAGTAATGAAAGTGTGTATACTTTAAATAAGCCTTCAGTTCAGTTCAGTCGCTCAGTCATGTCCGACTCTTTGTGACCCCATGGACTGCAGCACGCCAGGCCTCCCTGTCCATCACCAACTCCCAGAGTCTACGAAAACCCATGTCCATCGAGTCAGTGATGACATCCAGCCATCTCATCCTCTGTTGTCCCCTTCTCCTCCTGCCCCCAATCCCTCCCAGCATCAGGGTCTTTTCCAATGAGTCAGCTCTTCACATCAAGTGGCCAAAGTATTGGAGTTTCAGCTTCAACATCAGTCCTACCAATGAACACTCAGGACTAGTCTTTAGAATGGACTGGTTGGATCTCCTTGCAGTCCAAGGGACTCTCAAGAGTCTTCTCCAACACCACAGTTCAAAAGCATCAATTCTTCAGCGCTCAGCTTTCCTTATAGTCCAACTCTCACATCCATACACGACCACTGGAAAAACCATAGCCTTGACTAGACGGACCTTTGTTGACAAAGTAATGTCTCTGCTTTTTAATATTCTGTCTAGGTTGGTCACATCTCTGGAAAGGGAAACGATTAATCAAATTATGATATTAAGTCCAAGAATACATGTCAGCAAGCAGAGAACATAATGAAAAGTGAGTGTATGTTTTCCCATCTGCTTGTCCCATGCTTGGGGTTGGGGCTCCCTGTGAGGACTCTGGAGGCCAAGGCTAATCCCGCCAAATCATGCCAATTTCTGAAGCGACCATTCTCGTAAGAACCCAGCACAATGGCGTGTTCCCTGGGACTTGGCTGCCCAGACCGCAGGAGCCGCATCTGAGGAGTGGACGTGAGACCATGGGCTGCGGGCAGGGCCACGGTTCTCCTGGCGATCTGGGTGCACGTGCAGAGTGTCACGTTCTGTGGGGCCCTGAGTGTGGAGCTCAGCTCAGCCGCCCCTTTGAAGATGCAAGCAACTGACGTAAGGGTAGGATGCCGACCTTAACTCACAGGCTCACAGAAGGTGTGTCTTAGTGCAGGGCTAAGTCTTTGACAGCCAGCCTTCTGTGGGTCTACCCAATGGAACGAGTCCATGGTTATTTGGAATGAGTGTCTTTCTTTTTTTCACAAAAACCTTACTATTTTCTGATTTTAAAGCATTTGAGAAAATCAGGGAGTCTTTTGACGTGTTTTCTTTCGAAGTGAATAGACGCTGTTTGGCAACTTTGATATTTCATTTGAAAGGAGCATAATAAACTGCTTCCTTTGTATTGATTAAAGAAATATAGTGCTTATTTTTTTGCTTGGTTTTCTAGTAGTTATTCAATAGGTTAAAGGGCAACGCCATCTGTTTCCTAACAGGACATTTTGTGTAAGATTTGCAAGTCCTACAGGCACCTTTAAGCATGGATAAATATGCACTGCCGGCTTCAGATGGGTAGTTTTTTCCTACCAAAGGATGATTACGTTGTGCGCCTTGAGACATTGGCTATAATATATTTCCTGTCCCTTTATTGCATTTTGGAATCATAAACAATGACTGTTTGGCTCAAAGCCATTTATTCAGCCCAAAAAGACATTATTTGCACAACAAAAATCAATAAAAATGTTACTAGGTCTGGCTGGATACTTTGCTTAACTGTGATATTTGTCTATCACTGATGGCATGCCATCTCTCGCAGGAGACTGGGGCCAAAACACAGCTATTGATCCAGTCAGCGATGATGGATACTGGCATTTGGAAAGGGTTGCTGTAGAGAATCTCGATTAAAAAAATATTTCTAGGTTTTGCCTGGAGCAGAGTCAAGATAACCCGAGTGAGCAGATTTTCTCTGCTCTGCTGGCCTTCTCCCTCTTGTGGTGGAGACGCACTTGGGCCCAAGTCATTACTGAGAAGTAAGCCAATCTGTGTTTAGCCAAAGGCTTGGCATCACATCAAGCTCGGCTGATTTAGACACGAGCTCCTGTCCTTTTTCTCACCTTAAAGCGTTTCATATACACGAAGGGTAGAGACGTGCTATGATGGGCCCCTGTCTGCTTTTTCTCTCCTTACATTATCTCTTTATGTCTAGAAAATCAGGACAGACAGCTACCCCCTTCCTCCAAATGATTAGCTATGCAGTATCACCTTGAGATGAACCACTTAGTTAAGACTAAAGGCATTAACTAAAACGGAGCCCACACGAGCGATACAGAAAATATGGCAAATAGGTTATAGACAGTTTACGGCCAGAGAGCTTGAGGGGAAAAGTGATCTATTGTCCTCTGGTCTCATAAATTTAAAATATGAAATTGTTTTTCATTTTTCATTGGCTATCCGCCCACCTCCAGCATAAATCTGATACCCAGAGCGCCAGTGGAAGGGGATGTGAAGTGGAAAAACGCGCTCCTTCTATTTTACTCCATTTCATTCTGTTTTGTTTACCTGTGTATTTATGCCACCCTTTTCCCAAAAAGACTTCCTGGGAAGTGGAGTTATTTGAGCAGCGGCCCGGCATTCATGCTGGCCTAGGACGGTCGTCAGGGGCGGTGGTCCCACCTGGTGGGCTGGCTCCCCAGCCCTGGTGGCCTGTGGCAGGCTCAGAGCAGCAGAGCTGTAACTGGACCCCCTAGCCAGTGCAGCTCGCTGGACCCAAGTTCCCACCGCAAAGGCAGCTCCTTTGCTTCTGCCGCTGGCCGGAAGGACGACTGTGCGTGTAAACCATCCAGATACCTGCGTGCATAGCCAGGAGCCTGCGGTCATTTTGTCCATCCTTGCTTTATGCTGGGCTGCCCTTTTGTTTTGAAACCAAAACATGGGTCGTAGAGGGCATGCCTCCTGCTACATTCCCTTATGATTAGCTTGGATCTTCAGAGTGTTCTGTTTGGAGATTATTAGCATTCACAATGAAACATTACCTGATCCTGATCTGGTTGCGTTGGGCGAGAGATTGGTTCTCGTGGTTTCTCTCTACCTGGGACGTTCTCACAGTTTCTAAGTCACTCTGCAGCTAAGAGCCTGTCGGATAGATGGGGGTTTTACACTGATGATAAGTGAATGCTCTTAGTGTTTCACGTCACGTGTGACTGTCTCAACTTGTATTATGGCCACATTTGCAAGTAGACAAGTATCATATCACAATAATTAAAAGCGTATTTGGTAGATAGCTAGTGGGAAGCTGCTGTATAGCAGAGAGCTCAGCGCAGCACTCGGCAACCACCTAGAGGGCTGGGATGCGGGGCGCGGGAGACAGGCTCAAGTGGGAGGGGACACGCGTGTACGTAGAGCCGACCCATCCGTCACACACCAGAAACTTACACAGACTTGTGAAGCAATCATACTCCAATAGAAAATAATAAGATCCCAAAGCAAACGCATTTAAAAGAGGTTAGTGTTGGCCAACCAGTTGTGTCTGACTCTTTGCAACCCCATGAACTGTAGCCCGCCAGGCTCCTCTGTCCATGGAATTCTCCAGGCAAGAATAATGGAGTGGGTTGCCAGTCCCTTCTCCAAGGGATCTTCCCAACCCAGGGATCGAACTCAGGTCCCTGCATTACGGCAAATTCTTCACCATCTGAGCCACCATGGCTGTCTTAAAAGAGGCTAAATGACTAATAAGCATTAAAATATTGTAATTGGATTTTTCTGTTTGCAAAAGGTATATGTACCAGATATACCACACACATGTTATGTATGCATACATATATACACAGGCACACAGGTGTGACTGTCAACATGTGTGTGTACATATGTCACACATATTACACAGATGTGTGGGTGTGTACATATATCATACATATCACATAGATGTGTGGTTGTGTGTACATATCACACATATTACATAGATGTGTGGCTGTGTTTACATATGTCATACATTTTACATAGATTGTGGATGTGGGTGTGTACATATGTCATACATGTTACATAGGTGTGTGGGTGTGTAGAGCTGTTTTCTTGCCTGTGTGATTGTCATTATGTCTGCCACGGCATAATCTTAGAAGTGTGTCCTCCGTGGTGTTAGACTTGTGGGGCACCAAGGTGAACACACCTCCTGAAGTCACACTTCAGGGCTGGGCAACCATCACACACGCAGCAGAAAAGCCTTCTCCCCGAGCTCTTCGTGGAGCTGGCTTCACGAGGCCTCCGCCCTGATCCCTTTCCTAAACCTGCATGTTCGCCAGGGATGGAGACCCACTCTCCTCCCTAGTCGGGCTACGGCAGGAGCAAGGGGCGCGCGGAGCCTGAAGTGGCGGCCCCGCAAACACACTGAGACACACACAGACCAGCCTCGCCCCTTGAAGAGATTCCTTCCAGTTTCTCAGCGGAACAAACGGTAAGGAGCTGCTTGTGCATGGCAGCGAGCACTCCAGCTCTGCCCTGGACAGGTTTCTGTCTCTCCCTGCGGCTCTCCTGAAGTTTACGTCGGCTCTAAAGATGTCTGTTTTGCAAGCTGAAGACTAGACCGGCTGTTGGATTTTCTTCCTCACCGTCACTGCTTTGACGCTGTGACTTTGTTCTTAAAATCCACCCCAGTCCTGGATGAGCCCGTAGCTTCCAGACCCTGGAGGACTTGGGTTGCTATCAGTGGCCCCAGGGTGAGACCCTCGGGTCAGCTTCTGGCTGGATGGTCACGGCCTCTTCGTATAGAACCCGGCTTCGGTCTGGGAAGCTTCCAGCAACCGCGGCTTGTTGATGCCGTTTTTAATCAACTGAGAAACCGGCCTCATGGGAGGACTTTAACACTTATTTGTCGAAAGGGTGTTGGAGTAGAAGTGTATTTACTTTAATGCTAAACCTAGTTAAGTCAATGGGAGCGAAATTGTCTTTTCAATGACTCTTCCAACAGAGTGTGCATCTCAAATTCTGTTCATTTGAACAACAAAAGACCACCAGCCAGGAATTGTTTTTGGAGAAGCACAGGCCAAGGCTAAGGTCTGCTTTGCAAGTCAATCTGAGTTTACAACTGAGATGATTTCTTGATTTTCTAACAAAGCCCTCCTTCCCAGGTCCTATGGTAGGACTTTATGTTTTGATTAGGAAAAACAGTTCTCCGGTATCAAAACCATGGGTGGGGGTGGGGGGCTGAGAAGTTCACTTAGCGTGTAATTCATTAGCAGATGCAGCCCAGAGCCCTCTGCAGAAGCTCTGGGATCCCAGGCAGGGCAGAGACGAGTAAATACTTTTCTTCTCCCGGATCGATTCCATCGATTGTCATTAAAGCAGCGAGCTCAGAACAATGAAGTGGTTTCTAATTTCCAGGCTCCAGGTGGAGGCCGCCTCCTCGTTCCAGTTAAGAGCATCATTAAATGTAAGAGCAAACAGCACATGGAGAGGCCGAGTGCTTTATTAATTCATCATCAGAATTATCTCCATGCATTAATATTAATAGCCTCAAATTGGATTTCATTTAAGAGGTGAAATAAATATGCAGATAGTAAAAGCTCACACAGCCCGGAGCCTGGGGACCGGCAGTCCCAGGAGCTGCGTCTCGGTCGGGCCTCCGACCCTGGACCGGAGCTGCCTGGAGGAGGACTTGGCTCAGAAACCACCGCGAGCCGGCAGCTGAGCCAGGGAAGGGGGCAGAGGCCAGCGAGAGGGACGGGGGGCAGGGGGCAGGGGGCA
>SJYQ01003679.1:369491-392677 GCA_006410935.1 Redunca redunca | reverse complement strand
CAAGGGGGAGGGACGGGGCAGGGACGGGGACGGGGGCAGCGGGCAGGGGCGCGGGCAGGGCGGCCCCCTTGCTCACACAGCCCTGCAGAGACGTCTCACAAGCGGGACACGTAGCTGATCCTCCTCCCATGAGCACCGCGTGTGAACAGGGTGTGAGCTCCTCCCGAGATCATGGGTGTGGAAGAGGCCTGGGGAAAAGGAGGGAGTCCTTTCTGAACCTGTGTGCTCTCGCACAGAGGTGGGAAGATGAGAGATGGGGTCCTACTGAGTCACGCACAGACGAGAATTTCCAGGACGGACACACATGTCATTGAAATTGTACTCAGAAAAGGCTTTGATAGAATAAAAGTTAACCAGAACTTTCTCCCTGCCCAGGTGCACTCGTTTCCTATGACTGCCGTTACAAAGGACCACGAGCCTGGGGATTAAACGACGTCTTGGTCCCCTCTCGGTGGTGGACGCCAGACGCCTGAGGTCAGTGCCTCATCCGGGCTGTGCTCCCTCCAAGACTCTGGGCAGAAGCCCCCTCGGCCGCCCCCAGCTTCCAACTTTCCCGTGCAGCCGTGTCCCTGCCTTCTTAAAGAGACTCCAGTCACGCTGGGCCAGGACTCCCCTGAGGACCTCAGCTGACCCTGACTATACCTGCCAAGACCCTCTTTCTAAACGAGTCACACTCGCAGGCACTGGGGGTTAGGACCTCAGCATCTCCTTTGTGGGCGGTGAGTGCGAGTCGCTCAGTCCTGTCCAGCTCTTTGTGACCCCAGGGACTATACAGCCCATGGAATTCTTCAGGCAAGAATACTGGAGTGGGGAGCCTTTCCCTTCTCCAGGAGACCTTCCCAATCCAGGGACAGAACTCAGGTCTCCCACATTGGCAGGTGGACTCTTCACCGCCAGGGAGGCCCTAGAAAACCCGGGTGGGTGGCCCGTCCCTTCTCCTGTGGCTCTTTCTGACACAGACTGGGGCCCCCCGCGTTGCAGGCGGATTCTTCACCAGCTGAGCCACAGGCGGCTGGGGGAGCACAGTGCTACTGATGACACGGGGATGTTCCAAAATGTGAGTCAGGGGCTCTCTCACGGAAGGAAGCTGCCCGCCACCCCTGGAGGAGGCGCAGGCCCCGCGGAGAGGACGAGGAGGACGGCCCCTGAAGGCGGCCTTGCCGGTCACGAAGCAGAAGGAGCCGCCCTCCGATGGCGCAGACGAGAGGCGCGTCCCGAGCCCGCTGAGAAGCAGGGGCTGTGTGTGTCTGCGTCGCCCAGGCCCCGGAGTCTTCCAGGAGAAGGCATCTGTGCAGCGTCCTCAGGCGTGCACTCAGCCCACGCCGGGGCGGGGCGAGGGGCGCCCGCGGCGCACACGCGCGAGGCGGCGGCCCTGGCGGAGGAGCGGGCAGGACCCCGCGTGTCTGGAGGGCCCCGGCCTCCGGCCCCGAGTGGGCAAGGACCCACAGAGAGCGAGCTCCGGGGAAGACGTGGCCTCGGCCCCGCGACTCCGCACACGATTCGTCCGGTTGTCCGTGTGATCAGCACTCTGAGTCCTGCGCAGGTGCGTGTGCTGAGCCCCTTCCGCCGTGTCCGACTCATCGTGACCGACTGCACAGCAGCCCGCCGGGCTCCTCTGCGTGGGCAGTGGGTTCTTCACCACGACCTCCCCCGGTGAGCACCCCTACCCCCTGCTCAGGTGCTGGGGCTCCTGGAGGACCCCGGCGCCAAGTGCACAGCTTTCACGGGCAGTGGTCAAGACGTCCAGGGCGGGAGAGCACACCTTTCCACACCCTCTGGGCTCCCAGGCAGATGAAGCACCTGCGCTCCCCCAGCCCTGAGAACACCTCCTCTGTCTCAGCCTCCGCTCTCGACGGGACCGGATGCTCCCAGGGTGACCCAGTGCCAGCTCGGGCCACGCGGGGCAAATTCCTTTTCAACTTCTCTCTCGCTGTGCCACGCCAGATGACTGGGATCCATTCCTGTCCTTTAACTGTCTTTTTTCTTTTTGAAGTAAATTTTTATTTACGTGCTTTAGACATGACGATGCTAGCATTGCAGGGTGACTTAGTCTATTAGAATGTACTCTAATAGAATAAATTCTATTCCTGTTAGAACATTTTAGAATAGACACAGCATCCAACATGATCGAGAATTTCCATTTCTTAAATTGTATTTCAAAGGAGCCGTTAATGATTTCGAAGACTAGAAACTTCAATGGAAAGGAAATGAACAGAATCCTGTAATTAATTTAATCATAAGCAAAAATGGATTTTTTTGGAGGATAAACTCAGTGACACGGCAAATATATATTTTGTATATAGTTTCCTTCCTAAATAATGAAAAATCGTCTTGTGTTAGGGAGATGTTCTTTCTAGGTAGCTCAGTAGTAATCAATCCACCTGCCAATGCAGGAGACCCGAGTTTGACCCCTGGGTCGGGAAGATCCCTTGGAGAAGAAATGGCAGCCCACTCCAGTGTTCTTGCCTGGGAAGGCCATGGACAGAGGAGCCTGGAGGGCTGCAGTCCGTGGCGGGCTACGGTCATGGGGTCGCAAAGAATCAGACGTGACTGAGCACAGAACAACGCTGGGGGAGTTTCTAAGGTAGACTTCTCTGATTGAAGTTCTCATCACATGCTTTTTCAACCTGGTGTTGATATTTTGCGCAAGAATTCCAGTCTCTAGTAGAGATGTCTCTTCCAGTCTGCGTGACTCTCGGTTAGAGCAGGGCGTGGCTGCTATGTCTTCCTGGAATAAAGCAGAGTATGTCCTGCAGGCTGTGCCCACGCCCTGAGAGGGACTGAGGACCTGGACAAGCGACAGCTGTCCGAGACCCCTCGCCTGCGGGGTGGCGCCCGGCTCTGCCCAGGCCGGCGGTTTCAGGAGGACCTGAGGGGCTTCGGGCATAGGCAACAGCTCACCCTGGGACAGATGCAGAAGCTGGGCACGCACTGGACGTCTGCCCGGGCTCTGGGTCTGTCTGGCAGGAGGGGTGGAGCCTGTCACTTTAGAAAGAGTGACAGAATCGATTAGAAGCCCTGTCCTTTTGTAGTCTGGGGCCAGGACCTAACCCTTGACCGTTTCTTGTCACCGTCATTCCTGATGTATTCTTATAACAGAGCCTGTCCCAGACGCAACCCAAATTTTTCTGCTGTAACTTGAGTTAAAGTGTGTATGTGTGTGTGTTCGGTCGCTAAGTCGTGTCTGACTCTCTGTAGCCCACCGGGCTCCTCTGTCCATGGCATCCTCCAGGCAGGAACACTGCAGTGGGTGCCACTTCCTCCTCCAGGGGGCCTTCCTGACCCGGGGACTAAACTCGGGTCTCCTGCACTGGCAGGCGGGTTCCTGACCACTGGACCACCAGGGAAACCCGGTTAACATGTACAAGAAAGAAATCTGTATATTTTAACTGTAGGAAAGTTAAAAGTACCCAAGTAAGTGTACAAAATGGAAAAAAAAAACCCATAACACATCTTTTTATCCCTTCCAAGGTCATGGAGAAAAGGAGAAAATAAAATACAATAATAGTTCTGGAAAAAAAGAAACAGGCCATAGAGCTTCTGACAATGCTTGATGAAATGAATGTAAAAATCATCGATTAACTTCTCTCATTTTCTTTTTGCTCATTTTCCAGGAATTTCTGAAACTTTATATACACTGCTATATTAATTTTGAAACAAACATCTCAAGAGAAACCTCACCCCTCTTCCTCAATGAAGCTCTCTGTTAGGTTCATTCTTCCTGAAAATACTCTGCCTTTACACAAGTATAGGCACCTAAACGCACCAGTTAGTTCAGTTCAGTTGCTCAGTCGTGTCTGACTCTTTGCGACCCCATGGACTGCAGCACACCAGGCTTCCCTGTCCATCACCAACTCCCGGAGTTTATTCAAACTCGTGTTCATCGAGTTAGAGATGCCATCCGACCGTCTCATCCTCTGTCGGCCCCTTCTCCTCCCGCCTTCAGTCTTTCCCAGCATCAGGGTTTTTTCAAATGAGTCAGTTCTTCGCATCAAATGGCCAAAGTACTGGAGCTTCAGCTTCAGCATCAGTCCTTCCAGTGTATTCAGGGCCGATCTCCTTCAGAATGACTGGTTGGATCTCCTTGCAGTCCAAGGGACTCTCAAGAGTCTTCTCCAACACTGCAGTTCAAAAGCATCAATTCTTCGGCGCTCAGTTTTCTTTATAGTCCAACTCTCACATCCATACATGACTACTGGAAAAACCATAGCCTTGACTAGACGGACCTGTGTTGGCAAAGTAATGTCTCTGCTTTTTAATAAGCTATCTAGGTTGGTATAACTTTTCTTCCAAGGAGCAAGCGTCTTTTAATTTCATGGCTACCATCACCATCTACAGTGATTTTTAAGCCACCCCAAAATAAAGTCTGTCATTGTTTCCATTGTTCCCCATCTATGTTCCATGAAGTGATGGGACCAGATGCCATGATCTTAGTTTTCTGAATGTTGAGTTTTAAGTCAACTTTTTCACTCTCCTCTTTCACTCTCATCAAGAGGCTCTTTAGTTCTTCTTATGGCAGAAGTTCTTTCTGCCATAAGTGTGGTGTCATCTGCATATCTGAGGTTATTGATATTTCTCCCTGCAATCTTGATCCCAATTTGTGCTTCATCCAGTCCAGCATTTCTCATGATGTACTCTTCTTATAAGTTAAATAAGCAGGGTAACAGTATACAACCATGATGTACTCCTTTCCTGATTTGGAACCAGTCTGTTGTTCCATGTCCAGTTCTAACTGTTGCTTCCTGACCTGCATGCAGATTTCTCAGGAAGCAGGTAAGGTGGTCTGGTATTCCCATCTCTTGATGAATTTTCCATAGTTTGTTGTGATCCGCATAGTCAATAAAGCAGAAATAGATATTTTTCTGGAACTCTCTTGCTTTTTTGATGATCCAGTGGATGTTGGCAATGTGATCTCTGGTTCCTCTGCCATTTCTAAATCCACCTTGAACATCTGGAAGTTCACAGTTCACATACTGTTGAAGCCTTGTTTGGAGAATTTTGAGCTTTACTTTGCTAGCGTGTGAGATGAGTGCAATTGTGCGGTAGTTTGAGCATTCTTTGGCATTGTCTTTGGGATTGGAAAGAAAACTCACCTTTCCAGTCCTGTGGTCACTGCTGAGTTTTCCAAATTTGCTGATATATTGAGTGCAGCACTTTCACAGCATCATCTTTCAGGATTTGAAACAGCTCAACTGGAATGCCACCACCTCCACTAGCTTTGTTCATAGAGATGCTTTCCAAGGCCCACTTGACTTCACATTCCAAGACGTCTGGCTCTAGGTGAGTGATCACACCATAGTGATTATCTTGGTCGTGAAGATCTTTTTTGTACAGTTCTTCTGTGTATTCTTGGCACCTCTTGTTAATATCTTCTGCTTCTGATAGGTCCATACCATTTCTGTCCTTTATCGAGCCCATCTTTGCATGAAATGTTCCCTTGGTATCTCTAATTTCCTTGAGGAAATCTCTAGTCTTTCCCATTCTATTGCTTTCCTCTATTTCTTTGCACTGATGACTGAGGAAGGCTATCTTCTCTCTCCTTGCTGTTCTTTGGAGCTCTGTACTCAAACGGGTATGCCTTTCCTTTTCTCCTTTGTGTTTCACTTCTTTTCTCAGCTATTTGTAAAGACTCCTCAGGCAGCCATTTTGCCTTTTTGAATTTCTTTTTCTTGGGGATGGTCTTGTTCACTGCCTCCTGTACAATGTCATGAACCTCCGTCCATAGTTCTTCAGGCACTCATCTATCAGATCTAGTCCCTTAAATCTATTTGTCACTTCCACTGTATAATCGTAAGGGATTTAATTTAGGTCATATCTGAATGGTCTAGTGGTATTCCCTACTTTCTTCAATTTAAGTCTGTATTTGGCAATAAGGAGCTCATGATCTGAGCCACAGTCAGCTCCCAGTCTGGCTTTCTATTAAAAATGAAAACAGATTACGTTTATCATTCTCTGTTTCTCTGTTTTAACTGTGCATCTCAGAAATCTCTCGTGTCAGGACCTAAAGGATCACACTGTATTAAACACATTGAGAGTCCCTTGGACAGCAAGGAGATCAAACCAGTCAATCTTAAAGGACATCAACCCCGAACATTAACTGGAAGGACGGATGCTGAAGCTGAAGCTCCAATACTTTGGCCACCTGATATGAAGAGCTGACTCATTGGAAAAGACCCTGATGCGGGGAAAAATTGAAGGCAAGATGAGAAGGGGACGACAGAGGATGAGATGGATGGATGGCATCACGACTCAGTGGACATGAGTTTGAGCAAGTTCCAGGAGATAGTGAAGGACAGGGAAGCCTAATGTGCTGCAGTCCATGGGGTTGCAAAAAGTTGGACAGAAATTAGCAATTAAACAACAATTGCCCTCAGATATATTTAGGCTTATTTTTGTTGGCTTAATTTATATAAATGGTTCTCTTAAAATTTTAATATATTAAGTAAACGTATTTTGGTGGTGGTTTAATCGTTATGTTGTGTCTCTTGCGACCCCATGGACTATAGCCCACTGGTCTCCTCTGTCCATGGAATTTTCCAGGCAAGAATACTGGAGTAGGTTGCCATTTCCTTCTCCAGGGGATCCTCCCAACCTCGAGATCGAACCTGTGTCTCTTATGCCTTCTACATTGCAGGCAGACTCTGCACCGACTGAACCAGCAGGGAAGGAAGCCCGAGTTATGCTAATCCCACTTTTTCTATGAATATCTCAACTCAACACATTTCTTCCTGACAAACACTTTCCATCTTCTCACTCCCCGGAGATATCAAAGAGCCAAACACCTAGCTCTCCTTCAGAAGGGCACCTGAGTGGGACCAACAGCAGCCTCAGCTGGTCAAAAGGTGAGTGAGCAGAAGGATCCCACTGACTCAGGGCTCTCTCCCTTCCGTCTCCTGCTGAACCTGCGGCAAGCAGCACCACGTGGAAGCCGCAGCGCCTGAGCGGACACCTGCCTTCGTGTCCCCTCCGTCTTCAGGGAAGTGCAGGGAACCATGCGGTGCCACCCGGGCAGGAGGCGCAGCCGCAGCCTCTCTGACATCATCAGCCTGGGTGGACCAAGCCACCTCCACAAGGCTGCTCCCTGCGGGGCCTCACTGAGGCATGTCCGTGGTGGGCCTCCCACCCTCCGTGGGCCTACAGAGGGACAAGCATGGCTGGCCACCGAGTTCTCCAGGGAGGAGGGTGTGAACGTGGCGTGGAGTCTCCTGGACAAGCACCAGGGGCATTTCTGCTCTGGTCACAGCACATGGGGTCACAAAGAGTCCAACACGACCAGAGCAGTTTAGCACACGTGCACACACGCACATCACAAATGCCAGTGACACTGAGACAGTCGTGTGCTTCTTTGACAAGGTAAAAAGTGTATTTAGAAATTTCCCAGGATAAATGTGGAGTGCACACACAAAGTGCATATTGCACACGTGTGTGTGTGCGTGCTCGGTCACTTCAGTCGTGTCAGACTCTGCAACCCCATGGGCCATGGCCTGCCAGGCTCCTCCGTCCCTGGGATTCTCCAGGCCAGAGCACTGGAGTGGGCTGCCACTGCCTTCTCCTGGCACGTAGACTTTGCTAAAGTATGTACTGCATACATGTTTTTAAAATCCATAAATTAAAATTAAACCATACATTTTATCAAAGAAGCTTAAAATTAGGGTTTTTTTTAAGCCTTTTTTTAAAAGCAGTTTTAGACTCATAGGAGAAGTGAGATGACCTCTCACGCGGTGCTAGTTGTAAAGAACACGCCTGCCAATACAGGAGATGCAAGAGACGCAATTTCCATCTCTGGATGGGGAGGGTCCCCTGGAGGAGGGCATGGCAACCCACTCCAGTATTCTTCTTGCCTGGAGAATCCCATGGACAGGGGAGCCTGATGGGCTCCAGTCCATGGGACTGAAACGAGTCAGACACGACTGAAGCGACTTAGCGTGCAGAACTGAGGTGAAGGGACAGAACTTTCCTGAGGACCCTCCTCTGTGCTTAGTCTCCTAACACTAAGAGACTGTCTTATTAGCTCATTCCAGTGCTATAAAGTATCCCATTGTCCAAATGTAGCTTATTTGTTTACCTACTGAAGGAGCCCTTGGTTGCTTCCAATTTGGGGCAGTTATGAATAAAGCCTCTATAGACGTCCATGGGCAAGTTTCTATTTGGGTATGAGTTTTCAGTCCATTTGGGTAAATACCAAGGAGGAAAGTTGCTGGATCAAATGATAAGAGTGGGTTTAGTTTTGTGGTAAATGTTCAGACTGTCTTCCAAGCTGGCTATTATACGATGATTTGATAATGATATGCCATTGATGATGCGGAGCTTAAAACTGTATGCTTTCCAGTGAAGTTTTCCAAGGCCCAACACTTTCTAGCTTGATAGCCTCCCAACTGTTGGCAACTTTCGTCCAGGAGACGGGGAAGGAGACAGTATCTGGGACCTCCATGGCCAGCAGCACCGCACAGATCAAAGCCTAGGAAGAAAGTGTTTCCTCCTGCAGAGACCAACGCAAAATAAAAATAAATACACACGTGCGACGAGCGAAGAATAAACGGAAATCTCCCGCACTGTGGAACCGTTTGCCGCTGCTCACTTGCCAAGTTGTGTCCCACTCTTGGGGGCCCCAGGGGCTGCAACTCTCTAGGCTTCCCTGTCCTTCACTGTCTCCCGAAGTTGCTTAAACTCATATTCATTGAGTCGGTGATGCTATCCAACCATCTCGTCCTCTGGCGCCCCTTTCTCCTTTTGCCCTCAATCCTTCCCAGCCTCAGAGTCTTTTCCAGTGCGTCGGTTCTTTGCATCAAGTGTCCAAAATATTGGAGCTTCAGCTTTAGCGTCAGTCCTTCCAATGAATATTCAGTGTTGATTCCATATAGAATTTACAGTTTTGATCTCTTTCCTGTCTGTAGATGCTAACTTTTGGATGCCTGGGTAGTTAACAATAGGTAGGTGAGTCCCTTGGGGCTTCATGATCAACACCACAAACCAGGTGGCTTAAGCCAAAGAAGTTTGTTCTCTTAGTTCTGGAGGCCAGAAGCCTAGTATCAAGGTGTGGATAGGGCTGCACTCCCCTGAAGCTCCAGGGAAGGTCCTTCTTTGTCTCATCCAATTTCTGGAGGCTGCAGGTGCTCCTTGGCCTGCAGCTGCATCACCCCCGCGTCTGCGTCACCCCCGGGTCTCTGTCACCCCCGCGTCTTCGTCACCGCTGGGTCTGCGTCACCGCAGTGTCTGCATCACCCCCATGTCTGCCTCCATCCCACGTGGCCACCCCCACCGAGGCATCTTTGTCTCCCCTCATCCTCGACTCAGGGTACTGTTATGCCCAGAGTCCAAGTCCCCAAAACTGAGAGAATAAGACGTCCACAGCAATGCAAAAACATAAAGGGCTTTTATTACTAGCCTGGGCTAGGGCTCCCGTCTCATCCAGCACAGTGGAGTCTTGACAAGAGCCCCGAGCTTTGAATTACAGCTGCTTATATACAGGTGGTCTTTTGTCTGAGCAATAGTTTAGTTGGTGTGTGGTGACTGACTCAACCTTGGGTCATCATGGTGATTGACATAATCTTGATTGACTCAAACTTGGGTCATCATGGTGTTTGACTTAACCTTGATTGACTCAACCTTGGGTCATCGGGGACCTTGGTGTCATCGGGGGCTTCCTAGAATTATGACTCATGCTTACAAGAACCTGAGGTTTAGGCCTAGTGTGGCCTGTTGAGCCTGTCATGGCTCAGGTCAGGTCCCAACAGGTACCAGGCACTGGGTTTAGGTCTCACCCTCAAAACAGAGGACCTCATCTTTACTTAATTTCATCTGCAAAGACCCTATTTCCAAAAGTGTCAGTTTCTGAGGCTCTAGGTGGATGTGACTTTGGGGGAGTACTGTTAAAGTCACTACATGGGATACAAAAATACAGGGAGGCATGGTGCCCAACAGCCAGTCTCTCCCATCAGGAAGCTTCCACCAGCCTCTTATTCTCATCCATTAGAGCAGACAGAATGAAAACCAAAATCACAGAAAGCTAATCAAATTGATCAAATGATCCCAGCCTTGTCTAACTCAATGAAACTACGAGCCTTGCCGTGTGGGGCCACCCAAGATGGACCATGGTCATGGTGGAGAGTTCTGACAAAACGTGGTCCATTGGAGGAGGGAATGGCAAACCACTTCAGTATTCTTGCCTTGAGAAGCCCATGAACAGTATGAAAAGGCAAGAAGATAGGACACTGAAAGATGAACTCACCAGGTCGGTAGGTGCCCGATATGCTGCTGGAGATCAGTGGAGAAATAACTCCAGAAAGAATGAAGAGATGGAGCCAAAGCAAAAACAACACTCAGCTGTGGGTGTGCCTGGTGATGGAAGGAAAGTCCGATGCTGTAAAGAACAATATTGCATAGGAACCTGGAATGTTAGGTCTATGAATCAAGGCAAATTGGAAGTGGTCAAACAGGAGATGGCAAGGGTGAACAATGACATTTTAGAAATTGGTGAACTAAAATGGACTGGAATTGGCAAATTTAACTCAGATGACCATCATATCTACTACTGTGGGTAGTAGATATATAATAAATGGAGTAGCCATCATGGTCAACAAAAGAGTCTGAAATGCAGTACTTGGGTGCAATCTCGAAAATGACAGAATGATCTCTGTTCATTTCCAAGGCAAACCATTCAGTATCACAGTAATCCAAGGCTATGCTCCAACCACTAATGCCAAAGAAGCTGAAGTTGAACGGTTCTATGAAGACCTCCATGATCTTTTAGAAGTAGCATCAGAAAAAGATGTCCTTTCAACATAGGGGACTGGAATGCAAAGGTAGGAAGTCAAGAGATACCTGGAGTAAGAGGCAAGTTTGGCCTTGGAGTATGGAATGAAGCAGGGCAAAATCTAACAGTTTTGCCAGGAGAACACACTGGTCATAGCAAACACCGTCTTCCAACAACACAAGAGAAGTCTCAACACCTGGACATCACCAGGTGGTCAATACCAAAATCAGACTGATTATATTCTTTGCAGCCAAAAATGCAGAAGCTCTATACAGTCAGCAAATACAAGACCGGGAGCTGACTCTGGCTCAAATCATGAACTCCTTACTGCCAAATTCAGACTTAAACTGAAGAAAGCAGGGAAAGCCAATAGACCATTCAGATATGACTTGAATCAAATCCTTTACAATTATATAGTAAAATGACAAATAGATTTAAGAAATTAGATCTGATAGACAGAGTGCCTGAAGAAATATGGACAGAGGTTCATAACATTGTATAGGAAGCAGGGATCAGAACCATCCTCAAGAAAAATAAATGCAAAAAGGCAAAATGGCTGTCTGAGGAGGCCTTAAAAATAGCTGAGAAAAGAAGAAAAGTGAAAGGCAAAGGAGAAAAGGAAAGATATACCCATCTGAGTGCAGAGTCCCAAAAAATAGCAAGGAGAGATAAGAAAATCTTCCTAAGTGATCAATGCAAAGAAATAGAGAAAAACAATAGAATGGGAAAACTAGAGATCTCTTCAAGAAAATTAGAGACACCAAGGGAACATTTCTGCAAAGATGGGCACAATAAAGGACAAAAACGGTATGGACCTAACGGAAGCAGAGACATTAAGAAGAGGTGGCAAGAATATGCAGGAGAACTGTACAAAAGATAGCTCAGTGACCCAGATAATCATGATGGTGTGATCACTCACCTGGAGTCAGACATCCTGGTGTGTGAGGTCAAGTGGGTCTTAGGAAAAATCACTACAAAGAAAGCTGGTGGCGGTGATGGAATCCCGGCTGAGCTGTTTCAAATCCTAAAAGATGATGCTGTGAAAGTGCTGCATGCAATAGGCCAGCAAATTTGGAAAACTCAGCAGTGGCCACAGGCCTGGAAAAGGTCAGTTTTCATTCCAGTCCCGAAGAAAGGCAATGCCAAAGAATGCTCAGACTACCGCACAATTGCCCTCATCTCACACGCTAGCAAGGTAATGCTAAAAATTCTCCAAGCTAGGCTCCAACATTACTTGAACAGAGAACTTCCAGATGTTCAAGCTGGATTTAGAAAAGGCAGAGGAAACAGAGATTGAATTGCCAACATCCGTTGGATCATACAAAGAGCAAGAGAATTCCAGAAAAACATCTACTTTTACTGCATTGACTATGCTAAAACCTTTGACTGTTCAGATCCAAGCAAACTGGAAAATTCTTCAAGAGATGAGAATATCAGACCATCTTATTTGCCTCCTGAGAAATCTGTATGCAGGTCAAGAAGAAACAGAACCAGGCGTGGAACAATGGACTGGTCCCAAATCAGGAAAGAAGTACATCAAGGCTACATATTGTCATCCTGCTTACTGACTTATATGCAGAGTACATCACACAAAACGCTGGACTGGATGAAGCATATGCTGGAATAAAAATTGCTGTGAGAAATATCAATAACCTCAGATATGCAGATGACACCACTCTTATGGCAGAAAATGAAGAGGTACTAAGAGTCTCTTAATGAAGGTGAAAGAGGAGAATGAAAAAGCTGGCTTAAAATTCAACATTCAGAAAATAAAGATCATGGCATCTGATTCCATCACTTCATGGCAAATAGATGGGGAAACAATGGAAATAGTGACAGACTTTATTTTCTTGGGCTCCAAAATCACTGCAGATGGTGACTGCAACCATGAAATTTAGACACTTGCTCCTTGGAAGAAAAGTTATGCCAAACCCCGACAGAGTATTAAAAAGCAGAGCCATTACTTTGCCGACAAAGTCTGTCTAATTAAAGTTATGTTTCTTTTTTCCAGTAGTCATGTATGGATGTGTGAGTTGGACCATAAAGAAAGCTTAGCTCCAAAGAGTTGATGCTTTTGAACTGTGGTGTTGGAGAAGATTCTTGAAAGTCTCTTGGACAGCAAAGAGATCAAGCCTGTCAATCCTAAAGGAAATGAGACCTGAATATTCACTGAAAGGACTGATGCTGAAGCTGAAGCGCCAATATTTTGGCCACCTGATAGGAAGAGCTGACTCATTAGAAAAGATCCTGATTCTGGGAAAGATTGCAGGCAGGAGGAGACGGGGACGACAGAGGACAGGATCATTGGATGGCATCACTGACTCAATGGACACTAGTTTGAGCAAGCGCCAGGCCTTGGCAATGGACAGGGAGGCCTGGTGTGCTGCAGTCCATGGGATCGCAAAGATCTGGAGATGACTGTGTGACTGAACCACAACAAGGCAGGAAGCTGGAGAAGAAGCAACAGTGACAAGAGGGACAAAGAAAAGATGAGAGCAAATCTTGTTGATGTTAGATGGTAAAAGATTTCATTCACCCCAAAACTTGTAACAAACATTGAACTTACTGCGTGAATATTGAACAGAATACTATTTCTAAATACTCTAAAAATATAAATTAACACAAAATTTATTAGAATTCACCAAAAATAATAATTTCATTTTGGAGCAGCAAATATATAATCACTTGATTAACATTTAATATTTAAAGCATTTTCCTTACTTTTTCACACTTCGCACTTCGCAGGTAGTGCTAGTCGTGAAGAATCCACTAGCCGATGCAGGAGACGGAAGAGACAGAGAGTCAGTCCCGGGCCGGGCAGATCCCCCGAAGGAGGGCATGGCAACCCACTCCAGTATTCTTGCCTGGAAAATCCCATGGACAAAAAATTCCTTTCTATTAAGGCTTCCCTGGTGGCTTAGATGGTAAAGACTGCCTGCAGTGCTCAGAGACCCAGATTCAAGCCCTGGGTTGGTAAGATCCCCTGGAGAAGGAATGGCTACCCACTCCAGTATTCTTGCCTGGAGAATTCCATGGACAGAGGAGCCCGGTGGGCTACAGTCCGTGTGTCACCAAGAGTCAGAAACCAAACCTAACTGAGTGACTATCACTTTTACTTACTTATAGTTGATTTACAATGTTCTGTAAGACTCAAGGGTATAAACTAGTGATTCCAATTTAAAAGGTTGTAGTCCATTTATAATTAATATAAAATACTGGCTATATTCCCTGTGCTTACAATAGATCCCTGTAGCTTATTTATTCTATACATAATAGTTTATACCTCTCAGTCCTATGCCCTCCAGTCTCTCTCCCCTCTTTTGCATCCCCACTGGCAAACACTAGTTTGATCTCTATATCCTCGAGTCCAGTTTCTTTGTTGTCATATTCCCTAGTTTGATAAAGACCTAAATGTAAGACCAGAAGCCATAAGATGCCTAGGAGAAAATGTGGAATAGTCTTTGACATTTATCAGCAATATTTTTCTAGATTTTTCTCCTAAGGTAAAAGAAACAAAAAAAACAAAGGAGATCTAATTAGACGTGAAAGTTCTTGCACAGCAAAGGAAACCATTAGCACAACGAAAGGACAGTCTCCTGAGTGGGGGGAAACGTGTGAGTGTTGTGGGCAGTAAGGAGTTAACATCCGAAATATAGAATCAGCTCACACAACTCAGCTTCAAAAATCTTCAAATGGGCAGCAGACATGCATAGACATTTTCCCAGAGAAGACATTCAGGTGGCTAAGAGACACATGAAAAGATGCTCAACGTCATTAATCATCAGAGAAATGCAAATCAAAGCCACAGTGAAGTCCCGTCTCACACCTGTCAGAAAGGCTATCATCAAAAAGAGCACAAACGAGAAATGTTGGTGGGTGTGGAGGAAAGAGCCCGTGTACACTGTTGGTGGGAATGTAAACTGGCGCAGTCACTGTGGACAACGGTATGAAGATTCCTCAAAGAGCTGGAAATAAAACCACCGTAAGAGCCAACAATTCCACTCCTGACTGTGCAGCCAAAGGAAGCGAAAATATTAACTGGAAGACACACGCGCCTCACATTCACAGCAGTACTATTTGCAATAGCCAAGATATACAACCAACCTAATTGTCCATTAACAAACAGATAAAGATCTGATGGGTGTATAGGATGGAATGCTACTCAGCCTTGGGCTTCCCTGGTGGCTCAGAGGGTAAAACGTCTGCCTCCAATGCGGGAGACCTGGGTTCGGTCCCTGGGTAGGAAGATCCCCTGGAGAAGGAAATGGCAGCCCACTCCAGGACTCTCACCTGGAAGATCCCATGAACGGAGAAGCCTGGTACAGTCCACAGGGTCGCAGAGTCAGACATGACTGATCGGTTTCACTTTCTTTGTTTTTTTTTTTTTTTTTAAAAAGAACAGCATTTTACCATTTGCATCAAAATAAATGGACTTTGAGAGTATTCTACTTTGGGAAATAATTTAAAGACAAATACTGTATGATCTCACTTTTACGTGGAAGAAAATCTATATACTTTTAAATTGTTATATATCAAGAAATGGCAACCCACTCTGGTATTCTCACCTGGAGAATCCCATGGACAGAAGAGCCTGGCAGCTACAGCCCATGAGGTCACGAGAGTTGGACGTGACTTAGGCACTAAACCACCAACAGCAGCAAGCTTTTAGTGAAGATACACTTGTGTCTTCTTAGAGTCTTCCGTATGAGTCGTCAGTACTCTTCCGAATTATTCTGTCCTGTTAGATGTTTTCATCATCTAGAGACCCTGCTTCCGGTAATTCCTAAAAGGCCTGACTTCTGCTCAGAGTGAGGTCAAGGTCGATCCCAGGTGAGTGAACTTTGGAGCTGCTGGCCTGATGGCTCTGTGTTCCCAAGACCCATGTGACTGCAAAGCGAGGCTGGGTGCCAGGCTCCGGGCTCTGCTATTTCTGGGCACCTGATGCTTGAGGCTAGGTGACTCATCTCTCTAGGCACCGATCTCCAGGTCTGCAAAATCGGGATGACAAAGGCACCTAAAGAGATATGGTATCACCTTTTCTAAACCAGAAAGGCTTTGAAGCTGTCAGTGTTCACGGTAGATCCAGAGACATGTTTAAGGATGTTCTCCAAAGCACTCGAAGTGGCTAGACTTGGTCCTACTGGTCCCCAGTGTATACCTGCCTCCGGGTAGGGAGGAGGTCTCAGGCTCCCTCGGGCTGAAGGCAGGAGGGCTTGCCCACGCCTCCCCTTTTCCTGGGAGCTGTGGTTGTGTGGGGACCAGGGCTCGTGGAGGCTCCACCCGTGGTCCAGCTCACGCAGCTGCCTGCTGGGAGTGTCCCCGCCATCGGCTGTCCCCGTGGAGTGGCTCCACGTCCACCAAGAGCCCACAGAGCCACTGGCGAGACCACGTGAGTCTCTGAGAGGCTGAGGTTTGACTCTGGAAGGAAACCCAGCTTTGCCCTCGTGCCTGTCCTCCTGAGCCTCTTCAGGGTGACGTTGAGCCTGAGGTCTCCTTGAAGAGCTTCAGCTGTCAGGGGCCACCTGCCCGCTCAGGGCTGCTCGGGGCTCTGAGTGTGGAGGTTTCAAGAAAAGTGGCAACAGGCTGTGGCTGTCCTCTTTATAAACTGCAAATAAAACCAAGTCTACTCAGTCCCTGTCTAACTTTTTGAAAGAAGAAGAACAGCATTTGCTGCCACCTAATTTGGGGCTTCCCTGGCGGCTTGGGTGGTGAAGCGTCGCCTACAGTGCAGGAGACCCAGGTTCAGTCCCTGGGCTGGGAAGCTCCCCTGGAGAAGGGCATGGCTGCCCACTCCAGGATTCTTGCCTGGAGAGTCCCACGGCCGGCGGAGCCGGGTGTGTCATGGTGCACGGGGTCGCAAGGACTCGGACCCGCCTAAGCAACTTCGTTTCTCTTACTTTCCACTTAATTTAAAAGACCAACGCTGTTTCAGATGTGGTGGAACACACACTACTTGCCCAAACGTAAAGAATTCAAGCAACTACCACTTAGACTCTCCGACTTGTTTACTAAAAGGCCACCGACCATAGTATTTCGGGTCATGATGCCTTTTAGATCCTTTTCCTCGCAGGACTGAACTCAGCCAATGTGTGAACCACATCATACACAGTACGGGAATGATTTCTCTGAAAGAAAAGTGAACTGAACAACGTAACCCTTCCAGGCACACAATGTTTACTAATCTCTGGCAAGTCCTGTAGAACATGGGCTGTGCCTTCACGGGCTTGCCCAGAGACACTGTGCACCATGAGCTTCCATGCTTGAGAGTGAGAAACACACGTATGTAACACTCATGTTGCTGAGTAAAAGACCATCTTAAAATATTAGATTTCTGAGTGAGAGGGCAAAGCTCACCCCCAGATGCTCTGGTAGATAGATCTAAACTGAGACTTGAGGGCAAAAAACAAAACAAAACAACTTTCCAAGTATCTGCTTACAACAGGAGGGATGAGTCCAAATATGCCGTCTTCAGAAACACACTGTTTTCAGACAGTCAATTTTCTTATCTCTCGGCTTCCCTGAGATCTGCTCAGTTAAAGCCTGAGCTGAAGATGAAAAAAGAGAAAAAAGCCAAACCTCCCTCTGACAAGCACTCGGCCGTCCATCCCCTAAACCTGAGCCACTTATTTCCCGGGCGGGTGGGGGCATGGGCACTGCCCTCAGAAATGCTGCGGCTCCCCTGGCCCTGGTCTCCATGCGGTGGGGGCTGGGGCACCGGAGCAGAACTGTCATTTGAGGTCGTTTACTCTCCCAGTAGAGTTAATTAAGGCTCTTAATTCTGTGCTTATTCAAGCTAAATAATGCAGTGAAAAAGACATTTCATTTTTCACCTGTTTCAGTTCAGTTCAGTCGCTCAGTCGTGTCCGACTCTGTGGCCCCATGGACGCAGCCCGCCAGGCCTCCCTGTCCATCACCATCTCCCGGAGCTCGCTCAAACTCATGTCCATTGAGTCAGTGATGCCATCCAGCCATCTCCTCCTCTGTCGTCCCCTTCTCCTCCTGCCTTCAGTCTTTTCCAGCATCAGGGTCTTTTCCAGAGTCAGCTCTTTGCATCAGGTGGCGAAAGGATTGAAACTTGAGCTTCAGCCTCAGTCCTTCCAATGAATATCCAGGACTGATCTCCTTTAGGATGGACTGGTTTGATCTCCTTGCTGTCCAAGGGACTCTCAAGAGTCTTTTCCAACACCACAGTTCAAAAGCACCAATTCTTCAACACTCAGCTTTCTTTATGGTCCAACCCTCACATCCATACATGACTACTGGAAAAACTAAAGCTTTGACTAGACGGCAAAATAATGTCTCTGCTTCTTAATATGCTAATTTTGTCATAATTTTCCTTCCAAGAAGCAAGTATGTTTTAATTTCATGGCTGCAGTCATCATCTGCAGTGACTTTGGAGCCCAAGAAAAGAAAGTCTGTCACTGTTTCCATTGTTTCCCCATCTATTTGCCACGAAGTGATGGGACAAGATGCCATGATGTTAGTTTTCTGAATGCTGAGTTTTAAACCAGCTTTTTCACTCTCCTCTTTCACCTTCATTAAGAGGCTCTTTAGTTCCCCTTCATTTTCTGCCATAAGAGTGGTGTCATCTGCATATCTGAGGTTATTGATATTTCTCCTGACAAACTTGATTCCAGCTTGTGCTTCATCCAGCCTGACATTTCACATGATGTACTCAGCACAGGAGCTAAATAAGCAGGGTGACAATATACAGCCTTGATGGACGCCTTTCCCAATTTGGGATCAGTCTGTTGTTCCATGTCTGGTTCTAACTGTTGCTTCTTGATTTGAATACAGATTTCTCAGGAGGCAGGTAAGGTGGTCTGGATTATTATAACCTATAACAGGTTATTTATTATAGTTTACCTGTTTATTATGACATTTATGGTAACAAACTTTCTTTCTACAATTACAGAATGGCTTCCATTTTCTCATCTTGTGGTTTGTGACTTTCTGCTCCCAACTTTCTGACAAGTTACCTTCAGGTTGGAAGTTCATTGAACAATCAGCATCTCCAGAGGTAGCTGTCACCCCATTGGATATGGACTGGGTACAAAGCCAGCAGGCAACGTGTCAGGAGGCTAGCGAGCAGACTTGGGGGCTGAGGCCTGCCTGGCTCCTGACAATAACCCTGGGGATGACTTTGAGTCTTGCTGTCTTCCCAAGCCTGTTTCCTGAAAGCAAGCAAACAAAACCCACAAGACGAGTGCGGATCGGTTTGTGGTGGGTGGCCCACTGCTGGGACGAGTGGGGCAATGCTTTGTAAAGACATCTTCGGTCTTTACAGCAAATAGTTGTCCAGGCCGAGTCCCCATTGTGGACAGCCTGGAGTTCCACACGACCCGCTGTTTACCGGAGAGTAGAACCACTCGGGAGCAATGCTGGGGATCACTTTTAGAAACAAGTTCATTCAAGGTTCATAGGAAAGGTGAATTTGTCATTCTGAGCTGTGACAGTAAGTGGAAAGACAACGGGAAGCGCATAGCTGTGAGGTTACTGCAATGTCTTCGAGGCACAGCGATAAATCGCCAGGACGTTTTTATGGAGTTTCTTAACCTCTGGCCTTTGGAGGGGGGAAATCAATAAGATATTAAGAAAATCATGAATTAATGTTTCAAAGAATGTAGACATGAGTACGAGCCCCACGGTTCAGATAAACGTCCAGATCGGGAACCTGACGTCTCCTGTAGGAAATGGAAATGTCAGAGACCTCCCGCAGGGGACCACGTGAACCATCCTTTGCTCACTTCAGCGTCCCGTGGGATGTGAAGGACGAAGAACTAGAATGTTCTCCGGATCATCACGGTGAAGTCTCCAGCAGAAACAAAATAGACATAATCCTTCTTATGTGAAACGAAATCACTTTGTGTCAATTGCATACACAGGGGTTTCTAATTGACACATATGTATGGTGATGGAGATGAGATTTCTTAAAAGAATGATGGAAAACACACATATTCTGAACTTCAAGTGATATGAACAGGCTCCTTCACATGAGGAACAGGGGACCTCTGTCTCTCTCTGTCTCTGTCTCACTCTCTCCATCCCTCTGTCTGTCTGTCTCTCCCTGGAGCAGAGGGCGTGTCGACTGAGCAGGTCACATGCACTTCTAGTTACCAAATGCCGGGGATCTTGGGAGGGTTCATCCACCCTTCCTGTCTTGGCCAGATTACCAGAGAGACCCCACGTGAGTGTCCTGCTCAGTCACTACGGGCACGTCCCCCTTGACACCTGCCACCGCGGATGTCCTGTGAGCCGTGTCCTGCCAGGCAGGCGCCGGATGGAGGGTGGGTCTGAGGCTTTTCTCTGTGTGTCCTTGTGCCTGGCGGGGCCCCACCTGCCTGAGGAGGAGAGTCCCTGTGGACTTGGATGTCACTGTGCTTAGAAAGGACGATTTCAGGGTGCACGGAGATCTGGGGACAGGGGTTCCCCTATTTCATCAAACACACAGCCCCTTATGCCGTGGCCGACAGAGATTTTGGCTTCCCCAGCTCCATCAGGAGAGCTAAGACAGCCACGTACCCCCGGTCCTTGTCAAACGGGGGGTTCCAGGGCTTGGAGCGCCAGATGGCAAGGCTAGGAGAAAGCCAGGCGCGCGTCCGCTAGCTGATCTTGAGCACTGAGAGTCACACTCTCGCGGCGTGGCTTGGGATCACGCGGCCTCTGGCTCAGACCCTTAGGAGGGCTTCTAACCGGGCTCAGAGTAAAAGAGGCAGCCCGTGCGGAGCGCTGCCGCCGCACCGCCTCCGGCCCCGCCTCCCCCAGCTGTCCCTCCTGTGCCCTGCCCACTTGCCCCCCAGTCCATAAGTAATTGCCCCCGGCTCCTCCGGGACCTCCATCCTCCTCACTGGGCCTTGGCTGTGACCTCCGGTAGCCTCTCCAAGCCCAGTCCCTGAAGGAGCCTCTCCAAGCCCATCAGTGCCTGGAACAGCGCTCGGGTGGGGCTGACTTTGGAGGATGCAAGGGGGGGTGGGGGTGCCCTGCTGCTCGCCGTGACCTCAGTAGCCTGTGAAGCCTCCCTTTCCCCTCCCTGCTCCCCATGCCCCAGAGCACTGCGGGGCAGTTTACCCGAGGACAAGAAGAAACACAGTCCATCCGTACAGGGCAGCAGGCGCTGGAGGTCAAGGGCCAACCCAGGAGCCAAGTTCTGGGGCCACGTCCCCGCTTAGCCACCCACAGGCGCCCGAGTCTCCTTGTGCCCGGGTTCCTCCAGTGCCTGCGGGCAGCCGGGTCTGTCCACGGGCTCTGACTGAGGCACTGTCGGGACTGGAGTCACCTGGGGGTGAAAGTCCACGGCTAAGACCCCTGGACTCTGCCCGGCCCTGAACAGAACCCATGGAGCCAGACCCGGGCGCCGAGTGTCCGAGCAGCAGGGCCTGAGGGCCTGGAAGTTGTCCGTGTCTCTGATGCACTCATGAGATGCTCTGACCCTCAGCCCGGTCCTGGCTCCACAGGTCTGGTCCAGGGCTGGGCAGATTCCAGGGGCATCAGTCCTGAACTCCTTGCTGCCTCTCCCCCTGTGTCAGCCAGGTGCCTGCATCCCCTAGGCCAGCTCGGCACCGTGGTCAGGCAGGAAGAGCCCCAGCTGGCCGGCGGATCAGGACTGAGCGGTGGGTCCCCTGCGAAGGTCTCCCGGGCGCCAGTGCTCACCTAGGCGATGCACGAAGTGGAACACTGTGCAGAACCTAGGGTTCTGAACAGAAGGTCTGTGATCATGTATTCCCAGGCGACGTCGCCCAGCCGGCCCACGCTTGTCACTCTGACAAGGAACATGGAGGCTCAAGGAAGTAACTTGAATGCTCCCCTCTGCCCCTCCGTGTTCACAAACAGGAGTGGCTCTGCTCTGAGCCTCGGATGAGAGTGGTCATGTCCCAACATGACCGGCCTGCCAGCCACGGGGTGGGCTGTGCCGTGGTTAACAGTCACAAAGTAACCGCGCTTTAGTTCAAGAGACACAGGAGCAGACGAGACATTTCTCTGCACTGGAGGGCAGGGGCGGAGGTGGTGTCAGGACTGGGTGGGGGCCCTCAGGGGGGTCGGGATGAGGTTGGGGAGCCTTGGGGGTCAGGAAATGGCCTGTGAGCTCCCCACCATTCCCGTGGCCGTGCGTCCCCACCCTTGGTCTCCACGGAACCTCTGTCCCCTTCTCTGAAAGCAAGACTTGCATGTCCAGACTGGACGTTCAAGGCTGGCATTGGGAAAGCGCCATCTGAATTCCACCAGAAGGACCTGGTCTTCCTGGAAAAATCCAGCATGTCTTCAGAGAGGGAAGAGAGACATGGGGGTCCTCACTTCTGTTTGCAGCAGAGTAGGAGACAGGTAGCTGTCTCAGCTTTGCTGGCCTGGCACACAGGATGGCACGTGGGCCCCCCAGGACGCACAGCCCAGGCTGAGCAGGCCCCAGATGGCCTTCCTCACAGGACTAGCACGCGTGAGAGGCGGAGGGCAGAGGGGGTGTCGAGCAGGCAAGGGTGTTTTCAGAATTGGCTGATCCGTGTTGGCTAGACCCGTCACCAGGCGGCGGCAAGGCCGGAAAGTCAGCCGGTCATGGATCGGCTTCCCTCGACCCTTTGCCCCCGTTTCCAGGGGCCCCTGAGTATGTGTTGAGGAGGAGGCTCCAGACTTGCTTGCTGGGAGCTCCTGCACCCTGAGCAGGTGATGAAGAAATGGGGTGGGGGGTGGTGGAAACACCCGGGAGAGTCAAGAGCTGCCCACCCCCACGGGACTGCTTGTGAGGGGCGAGCCCTCGGCCCACCCGGGATAGGCTTCTGGGGCACTCATGGCACCAAACCCAAAGAGGAAGGCCTGGGTCTCCTTCCAGGGCCTTGGAGCTCCAGGTTCCGGGACAGCCTGAGGGCCACATCTGGAGAGGAGCTCGCGGAGACTAAAGGTGCGTGGGGGGACTGTGGCCTTACCAGGAGGCGAGGGTCTCACGGGACGCGGGCAGCGAAGGGCGGATCTGAGGCCGCCGCGGGGAGGCACTGGGGATGGGAGGCTGCGGGGCTGGGCTGGAGACGGAGGACGAGACGGGGGCCTCGCTGCCCTGGAAGATGCTTGGGCGGATCATCGTCTGAGCCACAGAGAGTCTCTGAGTCCCCAGGTCTCCGGAAGGTAACAGTACTTCTTCACAGGCTGTCATGAAGGTTCATCCAGGCAGTGGGTGGCTGGGGGGGCGTTCTCCCAACCTCGGGGAGGCCCTGGGGGTTGTACACCCAGTGACCGTGACTGCCTGACTCCCGATGCTGAGAGACAGAGAATCTAAAGCTGTCATGACTGACAGATGATATGATGACCAACCCAGAAAAAAAGCAAACAGATTTAATTACTCAAGCTACTAGAGGCAGCAAGAGCTCAGAAATTTGCCAGATACAAAAATCAGCAGCGTGTTTGAACCAGTAATGGCCATACGAAAATACAAATTATTTACAGCGGC
>SJYQ01003679.1:347803-369261 GCA_006410935.1 Redunca redunca | reverse complement strand
AAGCCCCTCACCCCCGCCCCCCAGCCCAGAGCAGCGGTGCTGCCAGGCGAGGCAGGACTCCCTGACCTCCCCTGACCTTCTCCACAGTTTATGGAAGTGACTCCAAACCACGCATCATAAAATAAATGAGTTTTCCTCCAAGCAGACACAAATGAGTAAACGGGAGGCCCTGCGATAAAGCCAGGGTGCGCAGCGCGGTGCTGAGACTCAGCTGCCCACCAGCCTGACCGCGCTGGTGCCAGCTGGCTGGCCTATGTGGAACAGAATCGCTCTTGGTGCCCGGATCCAGCCAAACCGGGTTCAAGTCCTGAGTCACTGCTTCCTGGCCGCGTGATCTCAGTGACCTTGAGAAAGGCGCATCGTCCTCACCCAGGTCTCCATCTCTGTCCCTGCAGGCGGTCCTCAGGGATAGGTTAAGTGAGGCTAGTGGACGGGGCAGGCGGCAGTGATGACCGCGCTGATGATCATCACTGCTCTTGGGGGGATATGAAAGTAATGACGAGTCATTCCTGATCACTCTGTCGGACAAGATGAATAAATATGGCACTGAGCTGCTAAAGGATAGTTGGACAGGATTACTTAAGGAAGAGTGACAGCTTTTATGAGGCCTGTGGAACTGATGAACCTGCTGCAGAGCATGGAGGTTATAGCCTAGAAACCTCCGCGCGGCGTCGGGAGCAGCTCTGATTCCGGGGCGGAGGGAGCTCACTGCTCCAAACTCCGCTCTGGAGGCGTCCCTGCGGAACTCCGCAGGCCCTGGCCAGACCTGCCTTCCTTTCCGCGCTTCCAGCACCGGTGAGGGCTAAAGGATTCTCCGACAAATAAATCCATCTGCAGCTCGGGGGATGCACCCCGAGTGGGCTGCGTGGGCTGCACCAGCCGGTGAGTGAGCGGGGATCTTGGCGGATCAGCACAGCACCAGCGCTCAGCCGTGCGTCTTGGGTCTGGGGGCGTCGGCGTTGTTGCGGGGTGCCACCCGCACAGCCAGAGCCTGCCCAGGCCTGCAGCAGGGTGAGGCGCTGCCGCACCTTCCCCCACAGCTGTTTCTGAGTGGAATTCCTGCTCAGGCCCCCGTCCTCGGGCCTCTTGTGTTCCTGAGAGCAATGCCACGTTTGGTCGCTCCAGCTTCTAACTCTGATCCCCGGGATTCTGTGTCCTGAGCCCCCACCTTCAGGTAGTCTGGTCTTAGCCATGCCCCTTCTGTGTTTGACACGGGGTTTTCCCCAGAACATAGACTTCTGATGATTGCATGAGCTTCCCTGGGGGCTCAGATGGTAAAGAATCTGTCTGCCATGCGGGACACCTGGGTTAGATCCCTGGGTTGGGAAGATCCCCTGGAGAAGGGAATGGCACCCCACTCCAGTATTACTGCCTGGAGAATCCCATGGACAGAGGAGCCTGGTACGGGCTGCAGTCCACCGGGTCGATGGTTTGCGACTCCGTGGATTGTAGCCCATACCAGGCTCCTCTGTCCATGGGACTTTCTAGGCAAGAAATACTGGAGTGGTTTCATCATTGGCTGCCAGTTAACACTGGAGATGAGCTACTGATATTGATAGAGACATTTAATACATTTAGAAATAAGGTTTCAACTCCTACTGTGAGTGCTAAGTGTAGCTATTATTAGGGACACATGGAGGTGTGTTTTTATACTCTCAACCCCATATGTTAAGCCCTTCCCTACGCACTAGTTGCCTGTGTGAACACAGATGCAGCTTCTTTGTGTCCCACAGCAGGGGTGGTCACAAGACTGGCTTTGGCCAGTGAAATGTCAGTGGCAATGACACATGTCATCCCTGGGTGGAGACTTTCAGAGCAAAAGCCTGCTGCTCTGGGATGCACCTTCGGGCAAACAAATGCAACAAGAGAACCTTCATCCTTAGCCATCTGCTCCCTTCTTAGGAACCGTTCTTGCTCATCTGCTCAGAAGACAGACGCTTACCTCAATATGCTCACCATTCAGGTGAGGGTCTATACTGTCAGTTTGCAAATAACCAGCAATATTTAGTCGAGCACTTCCTATATGCTTCATGCACCAATTGATTTAAGACAAACTCCAGGAGAGTGGTTTTCTCATGATGATATATATAGGAGTAATCAGCCTGAATTTGGCCCCCTGAAGCCACGATCTGAACCCTAAGGACCAGACTAAGGAATTCTACACGTGACTTTGCCAATGGCATGAGTAGCACCCTATGAAAAACGCAGGCAAATATAGTAAACTGAAGCTGAAGCTCCAGTGTTCTGACCACATGATGTGAAGAACCTGCTCACTGGAAAAGGCTCTAATGCTGGAGAAGATTGAGAGCAGGAGGCGACAAAGAATCAGATGATTGGATGGCATCATTGACGCAATGGACATGAGTTTGAGCAAACTCCAGGAGATGGTGAAGGACAGGGAAGCCTGGCGTGCTGCAGTTCATGGGGTCACAAAGAGTCAGACAAGACTTAGTGACTAAACAACAGCAAACAGCAGGAATGGGGTCAAAGGGATCCAATTCCACCTGGCGGAACCTCCGGGAAGAGGTGATGAGAGTTCTGTGCCGCAGAGGAAGAGAGGGAAGCCTTTGGGTTGTATGAGGAAGCCCAGTGCTACTTCTGGGCCCTGATGACATACGCTTCTTGCAGTGGCTCCCATCCAGCTGTGCAGGTGAAACGCGTGGCTCTTCATCTCCACATGGTCTCTTCTGTTCTGCCCGCGGGAGGACATCTGGAAGCAAAGCTCAGACGCAAGAACACCTGTCCACACTCTTACCAGCACCTGGCTGCAGGACGTCGGGAAGCTGACACACAGAGGCCACAGAGTGCATGGAGTAATTCATTTTCTTTTTAGTAAGAGAAATTATGAGAAATATTTCCTGATGGTGAAACTGTGTGTTTACAATGTGTGTGTTTTGAATTTTATTGTTGTAGCAAAAAGATGACTGAAAGCATTATAGTCATCTAAGCTGTTGATGGAATTCTTAATTTTGTATGTTTTCATTCAGAACAGTAAGACTTTTTGTAAGTAACACTACTGAAGCTTTTACGCATGGTACCCTTGTGTGCGTTAAATATGCGCTCATCAGTATAATTATTATCAACTAGCAGCTGGTGTTACGGCTTTTGTTTGCACTTTAACCTGCAGCAGTGAAAGTACTCTGTAAAGCACTTCTGCATTTTTGTCCGTAAAACCTACTGTACGTGGAAAATATAAAAACTCAATACCGTTAAGTATATAAATGGCAATGCGTGGATTTGGATTTTGTTTCTATTGTAGGAAAATCTGGTTTCCTTGACTGATCGAATGTGGGTCGCTAAGAAGACCAAGAAGTTGAGAATACCTGTTTGAGAAGGTGGTGATCCCATTTCTCTGTGCCCTCCCCATAGGTTCAGAAGCGGAAAAGGCTGAGCAGAAGCCACTCCGTCCGAGTCCCCTTCCCTCCCTGAAGCCCACGCTGGCGGCTTGTCCCCGTGCTGCAGGGGGATGACTGTCCTAGGTCCTCCCACTGCAGTGATCTGATCACCAGGCGGTCACAGGGAAGGCCAGCAAAGCTGCCGAGAGAGCCCACTGACGGTGTGCCCACCGGTGGCCGCATGGGCCGAGAGGCGGCCTTCTCCAGAGGGGGCTCAGTCGTGGTGTGCACAGGAGTCCAGCCTGCAGACGTCTTGTCCTGTAGCCGGTCTGAGCCACACAGCAAGATGGCTCTCTGTGCACTGAGCTGTTTAGGGGCAGTTTGGGAGGCAGTCTGGGGGTAAGTCAGGAGACACTCATGCTCCTTTGGTGGGGCCGTGCAGAATGAAAGCTGAAGAGGTGATTCAGTGCTCTACGGTCGGGGGAGTCTGAACCAGTTTCAGAAAAGCATCTTGCAAGAAACAAAAGCCAAAGAGGTCCAATGGCCTAGTTCTTTAAGCAGCTACACTGCTGTGTGTACTGCAACCAATAGCAGCAAGAGCCTGGGTCGCAGAGGTCTGCTCGGCCCGCACACTCTCCTGTCCTCACGCACCGGCACAGGCACACTGCTAAACTGTGTGAGCGTCCAAGCAGGGGCTGAGGATGGACCCACCAATCCCCGCCTGTCCATTCCTCCTCCACTTGTGGTGTGCACGTGTGTGCCTGTGTGCAAGTGAACTTGCATGAATGTGTAAGTGAATCTGGATATATGTGTGTTGGAATCTGTGTAAGCATACATGTAAGTATTATAATCACATTTGCAGTTTTGGATCCCTCCCAGGAAGTGGTAAGGAGAATAGAAAGCTTGTGTCCACAAGTTTTGCCAGTCATTTCTGTGGAGGGTTAAGAATTGGTTTTGAAGGTGATGTGTTGAAGACTGGGCTTCCTGATTAAATACCACCCACCTCCATCAAAACCCAGGAGAAGCAAAAACAAAGGGAAATATATTTTTTAAAAAGAGACAAATGCCATTTTCAGTTAAAGAAATGCCATCTTCAGTTCTGGATTTTCCCAACAACTAACTACAAACTGGAAAGACAATAGGCTAAATCCTACGAAAGTGTGCCAAACCCTTAAATTGACACATTTGTGAGGATCAGTGCTGAGTATGGTTTATTTTTGTTTAAGGGCCATGAGACCCAGGACTGTGGTTGGACCACAGGAAAGCAAACCCAGTTCCATACCAAGTAATGTCAGAGAAGAGCCAGCTGGGGGAAATGATGCTTGCAAGCATTTTCCTCATCTAGTGCTCGCTGCTCTGGGGGTTTAGGAGTCAGGCCAGATGGAGAGGAAGCAAAGATCAATAGTGATGTGGGGAATGTCTGGAAACTGGAGGGTACACACGTTACTCAGATAAAATAGTGATCAGATGGTTTACGATTTGTTTGAGACTTCAGGTCCAGTGAAAAGCTAAATATCTTTCTGAGTAATTTCCATTTGCTCCTCCTTAGGCTCTTTGTACTAGAGCTCTGACACCACAAAAATGAGTAAGAATCACAGAGGAGCTAAAGCGAGACCTGCCCAAAGATTAAGAAAATTAAAGAAGGAACGTAATATAAGCAAAAAAAAAGGGGGGTGTAGGGGGAGCAATATACACACAAAGAAAGAAAAAAATCCAATGAGCTTAGAGCGTTTGTTCACTATGCTCTCAAATTGCAGGCATTATCAGTTATTGAAATATTAGGGGAAAATGAACATAAATATTCAAAAGAGAGACTATGCAATCATTGAAGAAATAAACAAGTAAATTTACAGACTTTGGGGAATAAATTTAAGAAAAAAATAGACATTTACAGAAATTAAAGTCATGTTATAAACAAACCAAGGAAAAATAGAATAAATGCAACAAAAACTAAAAGATATAGTAAACAGGCTTTAAGAAAGTGTGCTGCATTGAGTACAGTAGATATTTGCTACTGATTTTGCCCATTCAACCTATGAACTTTTTTCAATGTTTGCTGAATATCTCATTTTATGTCAGATCGTTTATCCAGATTAGTTTGCAAATAAGGCAAGGTGGAACAATTTGGTTTCTTCCAGTAAACACCCACAGGGGACTAGTCACAACAGTAAAAATGATTATTGAACTCGAAGGCAGGCTGATAGAATGTGTCCAAGCTGAGAGATAGAGAAATACACAACACAAGCTGTGGTCAAACCAGGTCACATTAGGCAAAGGTGGAGCCCTGAAGAAAAACAGAAAGAATGGGCAGAAGGGATAGTGGGGAAAATGATGATAGGGCACTGTCTAAAACTGATAGCAGAAGAATGGTTATTGCTCACTGATCCTCGGTGCTCTGTGAACTCAAACCAGCAAAAACAAAACATGATTCAACAAGACAAACGCACACATTGAGACATATTATAGTCAAATTTCTAAAAAAAAAAAACAAAAAGATAAAAAGAAAAAGCAAAAAGCTTAAGAAACAAGAAACATTGCACCGAAGGAGATGCAGATGACTTTTGAATAAAAATTATGGGAGCCAGAAGACAATAGATATTCAAAGAGTTGGCCGGAAATCTGCCACAATAGGATTTATTTCTGGCAAATGGGCACCGTAACAAGTGTTACAGAATGTTTTTCAGAATAAACAGTAATAATACCACATGGAAGCACACAGTTTCAGAAATTACCAAAATGTGTCGGTAGATGCATAGAAAAATGTTACAAGGCAAAGCAAAACAAATAGCTATAATTTGTAGGGAGTTTGGTAAGAGGGCAACTTGATACACTGAGAGAAAAGTCAAATGGTAGCTCCTTTGGGGCAGAGGAGGAACAAAGGGTGCTGAACGTGCTTCAGCTGCTATTGAACTTGGCAGTGGTTGCAGAGCACACGGAAGGATGCATCTTCACTGGCTGCTTCCGTACACAGCTAAGATTTAGCGCCCTTCACACAAAGGCTTTTGGAAAAGACCTGATGCTGGGAGAGACTGAGGGCAGGGGGAGAAGGGGACGACAGAGGATGAGATGGCTGGATGGCATCACCGACTCCATGGATGTGGGCTTGGGTGGGCTCCGGGAGTTGGAAATGGACAGGGAGGCCTAGCATGCTGCAGTCCACGGGGTTTCAAAGAGTCGGACACGACTGAGCGACTGAACTGAACTGAACACAAATGTTTATGCATGTCAATCTTCAAATTAAAAATGATTGAGAGGCAACAAAAATGAAAATTAAAACATGCGTCATTTTAAGGAATTTGGCTATTAAAAAAAGAGATTCAGCTGAGAAAACTCAAATGCATTTGGTTTTGTTGCTTTTGAGATGAAACATAGCTGACTTTGCTTTTAGGCTGAGGTGATGGAGCAAAGTAGAAAGGAAACAAGCAAACATACCCACATACATAGATTCTCACCCATGGGAACCAGGGGAGGAGATAAATAGTTCCAAGATGACCAAAATAGCCTAGAAGTACACTGAGTACCTAGGGCAAGAAATAGGGTTATGATGGGCTAGTGGAGGGAAAAATTATATAAGAAGATGCACATTTAGATAAGGAGTGGAACGTCGAGAGAATTCACTGTAGGCAGCTGGTTTTCTCAAGTCTAGGGCATAGCAGGCATCTGACAGGGACTAGGGGGGTACCTGGAGACCACACTGATGGTCTGCAGTGGTACGTCCAAAGAAGAGCAGCCACACTGTGTGAGCATTTCAGCAAGTGAGGTCCAAGAGGGACTGAGGGTCATGGGATTGTCTTTCAGAGGTTTTCATTACTGGTTGGGGGGGTAAGATTAAAAGGGGTTGGCAGATACTGGAACTGGGATGAAGCGTGGATGCCACAGGTTGGATGGGAATGGAGACTGTCAGCAGGACAGAGGAGACCCAGAGGAAGTGGTCTCGGTATAAACACACAAGCGCGAGAGAGTTTCAGCAAGAGCTCAGGCGTATGGGCTGGTCTGGGGGAGGGCGGCAGGAACACAGCCATGGAAGTGGGTCCCTGAGGCTGGGAACCTGTGGGGCAGGCCCACAGCCTGGTACGGACGTGGTCCCCCTGGGTGGCAGCAGGGTGCCAGGTGGAGAGGAGGCTTTGATCACCTGTGAAAACCCTTCAGTCACCTGGGGATTTCTAGTAATCGGAATGGAAATATGATGCCATTGAAGATTCATCTTGTGTTACTTTTACTCACTTCAAGTCGAGGGGCATGAGAGCAGGGTTTGCGGTAGAGTGATGTAGAAAGGCTCCAGTGATCTACGCCTCTCTGTATCTACCACTTGGATCATCCCTCCCACAATAATCCTGACTTGGGGCTTGATTGGACCCGTGAGGCAACAGCAGACCTAATCCGAGCAGAAGCTTGTCAGAAGCTTGTGTGTCAGGGCTTGTACCCTCTTGTTGAGCCCTGTGGTGACTCTGTGAAGAATCCTGGTCTTGTCTGCTGGGGGATAAGATGCCCTATAAAGCCAGGCTGAATCTCACAGCTTGGACCCTCTGGAACAACAGATATGTGAAAGCTGGCATCTTGGAACTCCCATAGAGCTTGGCCAGACCAGGAGGAGCTGCCCAGCTGACCCAGAGGAAACAGTGAACATCCATTGTTTAAGCCAGTAAGGTTTTTCAGTCTTCTGTTACAGGACAATGACTAACTTACACAATTTACAAACAAATAGGAATGCTTTTATTCTTAGAACATCTCCACAATATTCTTTTTAATGGGTAAGTTTTAGAAGATTATCTCCTGGATTTGAGATTGCAATGGACCAGAATATGTCACCCCACTAATATGCCCCTTTGGCACAAGGATTATTTTGAATTGAAGGCAACTGAGAATCAACAGACGTAGGTAGGTTTCTCTTCCCTCTGTTTCTGGCTAAGAGCAGGACAAGCACTTGCCTGTGTGCATATGTCCTTCTGGAGAATCCCGTGGACAGAGGAGCCCGGCAGGCTACAGACCATAGCATTGCAGAGAGTTGGACACGACTGAAGCAACTTGGCATGCGTGGCATGCCCATGTCCTTCCAAACCAGACCAGGAAGCAAAGAGCAGCTCCTGCTACTGAAAACAAGGTTAGCACCCAGGTGAAATGGCAGGAAACCCCGACGCTGGGAGGGATTGGGGGCAGGAGGAGAAGTTGGACGACAGAAGGTGAGATGGCAGAAATGAGCCTCTCTAAAAACCTGGATCTTCTGTTAAGTTTCCCCTGTACATTTCTTTCTCACTTTCCCAGTTTATTGTCTCTGAAGACAAACTCTCTGTTGTTAAAATGGTATATAAGCTCTGAGTCAAAATACTTCTTGGAGTTGAACTTCTTTTCTGTGAACTCCCTTTCACATAAAATATTAATGAATATTATTATAAATAATTATATAATAAATATATATATATAACAAAAATAAAGTAAAGATAATGCATTTCTTTCTCTTAATTCATCTTTTGTCAGTTAAATTCACAGACCCCTGGGGACAGTACCTAACAGGATACAAGAAAACTCTTTTCCATCCTGAGAGTTTAATTAATGGGTATCTTTTTCTTTCTTCCTATACATTTCAAGATTATTTGACTTCTTCATATAAGCCTGAGTTACTTTTACTATTAAAATAAAAATAGGTTAAAATGTTAAGGCACAATGCTAATCCATCAAATATATAATATTATAAAATACCCGGAGTATTCCATGATTACTCTCTTTCTGATACCAAGTTTTCAATTTTTATTTACATGTATTCTGATTCTAGAAAATGGCAACAGAAAAATGAGTTAATAAATGAGATAGATTTCTCCAAAGACATCAGATTGGCTTCATAAAATAGAAGTCGAGAGACCAATTTGGCAAACAGGATGGGCTTTTTGACAAAGCAGCTTTATTCTCGTTAGAACATGCAATGATTGCAGACTGGCTTTGAAGATTTTTCTCTTTTTAAATTTGCTTCAATAACGTACAGAAAATGGGATAAAATGCCTTCTTTGCTTCCTGGCATTGATGTCTCTGCCGTGTTTCCAATTTGAAGTATTTTTTTTTTTTTTGCAATGAAAATCAAAAAATCATTAAATGATGTTGGTGACAGCAGGAAGTATGTAAGAATCATAGAACATCTTGCTGCAGTTTATATTATTTCATTATCTAAATCAGTGGGTAATGATTTCTTATATATCAAAGCTTATAATTATTTTTCAGGGATATGAACCATGGAGGGAAAATGGGAGCTTGAGGATGGTGTCAGTCAAAGAGCCAGGGTTTCTGCAGAAAAGTGGAGGAAGTTGCCCAAAGAGCAATTATGTAAATAAAATGTGCCAGAGGCTAGAATAATTTCACAGTCACCCCCTGACAGAAACGGCCCCAGGCTCGGGCCCGTGAGTGCTCACCGGGGAGGTAGATTCAGTGGCCTCTCCTCCCCCCAATCCCGGTTTTAATTCATTTGCTCCTGCCTGTAGAATGTTGGAAGGTGGGTTTGCCCTGTGCTCCGCTCGTCTGCTGGAGACGGTTCTCCAGGAGAGCGTGGCCCCCTCCTTGCCTCCAAACCCCTCAGTAACTCAGTCCTTCCGTCTGAGCCGGCGCAGTTCCTCCCATCTGAAAACAAAACCGAAACATCCGCAGCCGCTAAATCTCACTCCCTCGACCTGACCTTCTGTTCCTCCACCAACTATCAAACACTTTGAAAGACCCTCTCCATAGGAGGAAACTCCGGAATGCCTAATGCATTACGTTTAAAAAATAACTCAGCAGTCCACATGGTATTGACATGCTTTACACTTTGTCAAGCAGAGTCATTATTTTTAAAGAACATTTGCTACAGACAGTTTCTTAAGAGAAAGAGCGCATTGGCACTCCAAACACTATAGCAAGAAGCTGATCTCAGGCAATGCTCAGGCTGCTGAAAAATTCATGACTTTCTTTTTCATCCTTATTTTTCTCCCAATTTTCCTGAGACAGCGAACATGCCGCACTGGTTGCTCTTCTCCCAGGCCTGGGCTGGGGGGCCTGCTTCCTGCCCAGCCATTGAGTCCACATCGGTGGTCCTGCCATTGGTCTGGGGGGCTTCCTATGTGGTGCCAGCGGCAAAGAACCCACCTGCCTATGCAGAAGACAGGAGAGACAGGGGTTCAATCCCTGGGTCAGGAAGCTTCTCTGGAGGAGGAAATGACAACCCACTCTAGTATTCTTGCCTGGAGAATCCCATGAACAGAGGAGCCTGGCGGGCTAGAGTGCATAGGGTTGCAAAGAGTCGGACACGACTGAAGTGGCTCGGCACGCATAGGTCTGGGCCCGGTCTTCCCCTCTCTCCCTGCTCCGCCGCCCTCTTTGCAGGCCCTCCTGGGCTCAGGGCTCCCCTGCAGCCCTCTTCATCAGTGTGCAGCCTCTCTGCACACCTCTTCTGTGGGGTCTCCATGCCGTGTTCCACCTTTCACGTTGCGGTGTCCCTCACTCTCCGTGCCCCTCCACCTCCGCCTCCAGGTTGGTGGAGGCTTGCCGCCTCTTCTGTGATCATGTGCCTGGTCTTCGCCTGCTCTTAACTCTTCAGTCTCTCCAAGGACGGGGAAGGAGGGCAAGTTGATTTCAGCTCTGCACGAGTTTTGGGCACCAAGGCAACGTGGGATGTTACTATTTCTCCATTGATTTTCCTAATTGTGCTATCTTCTCAGGGCTTTTCGAGACCCTGGCCAGCTTTTCAAGCTCCCTTTTCACAGAGAGCCCCCTGGAACTTACCGCCCATCTCCTAAATCAGTGTTTCAGATTGCCTTCTGGGGGTCCCACCCCCACCAAGCCCAGGGGACTGGCTGCCATGTCCTGTCCCAATGATTCTGTCCACCCTAAGGATTGGGCTTCCCTCCATCCTCACGAAGCCTGGCTGTCTGTTTCAGCTCAGAGCCATCTCCTGTTTCCCTCTCCAACTTCTCAACAGGGGACAAGGGGTGAGATTGTCTCTGTGGTTATGAATTAAGGTGAGGAGGTACCGGAGTAGGGGGAGGGCAGGGCGGCCTTATAGCAGAGCCCTGGGGTGCAGACTGAGAGCACGGTCCGGCTGCGGGGCACCTACCGCAGTCTCGGAGGGAGGGACTGGAGTGCCAATCGGGTCTGTGGGCAGAGAGCAGGGGCTTCTCCAGAGTGAGGTCTATGGAGGTGCAGCAGTGGGAAGCCTCCTCGGCCCCCAGCATTGGAACAAGGCACCTCTGAAGCTCTGGGGGACCCCAGGGCTCACATCAGGTCCACATCAGGTCTGGTCCTGGCTTCTCAGCCCTGGAAGGGGTGGGCAGGCCACCCAGGGCATCAGTGACTCACAGGTCTCTACTGAGTGAAGTCCCTATTTTCTCTTGACACCATGCTTTTCACACCTGTTTCGCTTAGCTGGATTTGGGATTCATAGATCCAGGCTAGCTTTCTCAGTGGACCCTAAACATGAAAGGGACGTCACGTTACTCTGTGGAAATCATGCTACTTATTCTCCTTTTTTGGAGAATCTTGGAGCCTTCATACAGTATGATTCCTCTCTCTCCAGACTCCTTGAAAGCCAATAAAAAACATGTTCTAGAAGAATCATTCTACTCTGCCCTGAAATCAAACCATTTCTGGGGCTGGGAGGGAGGCTGTTTCAGCCAACTAGTAGAGTGTCGGACACACTGTCCAGTGAAGCTGTGGACGTGGCTGGACGGCGCTGGGATGCGATTACTGGCTGGAAAGCATCCAGCCCAGGCTGTCCTCACGAACTCTGTGCAGCCTCTTCAGCTGCACATCAGGCTCTCGCTACACATCTCAGGGGAAAGAAACCCAGTGCAGCCCCCTCTCCTGAGGCACTGGCTCAGGACCGGAAGAGGGAGGAGGGCAGAGGGTGGGCCACACTCAGGGGTCCGTGCAGATAAGGCCCCTCTAGGGGTGGGGGCTCCTCCCTGCAGCCTGTAGGGAGGAGCTGGATTCTGGCTCCAGGAGAACGACGGGCTCTTGGTGTTCCCTTGGCAGGTGCTCCATACTGTGCCATGTTCTGTGGTCTCCACGTCCCTGGGCCTGGACAGATGGCTCAGGTGACCCTACCGGTTAGAAGCTATTGAAATGAGAATATCTCAGCAAACCGTCCACAGCAAACATGTGCAGAGCATGCCCGACAGAGCATGCCGTGCGGGACGCCTTCCTGGGTCTCGGCTTCCTCGGCTTCAGATTTGGGTGCGGAGTCCACACCTGTGGGACACTGTGAGTTCACCCACTGTGTGCACAAGATGGGCCCCAGGCCGGGGAGGACTGATGGGAGGGGCGTCGTGGGGGCTCGCTGTGACACCTGTGGCGCCTTTCAAAAACCTGATGGTTTGAGCCCATAAGCGATTAGAGTGCAGCTTCAGCTGCATCCAGAAGATGCTGGAATACAGGGAGCTTCTGTGCACATGCACATGTGTACTCACATGGTACACACACGTGCACACGTGCACACAAACACTGTGTGCACCTGCACACACATGCCTACACACATGCACACATTCATTGCACACACAGCATGCGCACACACATGCCTACACGCATGCACACACTCAGTGCATCACTGTACACACATGCGTGCATGTACGCACATTCACTGCACACACTGACACGTGCACATGTGTATAATGCACATGCACATGGGTAGCCATTCCCTTCTCCTGGGGGGTCTTCCCGACCAGGGGATCAAACCGGGGTCTCCCACATTGCATGCAGATGCCTTACTGTCTGGGCCACCAGAGAAGCCCACGTATATGCACACATACATACAATGCACACATGTGCGTGCACACATGTACACATGCGTGTATACACACGTGTACCCAGTGCACCCGTACATGCATATATGTGCACACGTGTGCACACTTGCACACACAATATACATCCTTCCTGAGGACGGAGACTGAGTTCCGTACCCCATGTCCCTGACTCCCTGGGACTCTCTGGAAGGGCAACTCCCCACCCAGCCTTTGCTTCAGGTTTGAGATTTTCCATGAGCTCAGATAATAGGTCAATTGTCACCGTCACCTAGGCCTCTTACTAGGAGAGGGTGCGTTTCTGGCTCTGCCAGTGAGGATGGGGAGGGGCCGCCACCTTGCACTCCAGTGCCCGTGGCCCTTGGGGGCAGAGCCCACCCAGCCCACCTCTGCTCTTCCTCTGAGTCGGGGTCCCCGGGGCCGCCCCACCTGGGGCTGAAGGATCCTTGTGGCCTGACCAGCCACGTGCTGAGCTAAGACTGTTGAGGGTCATTCCTTTTAACAGGCCATGTGCTCTATTTAAAATTTGTGATATCACAAATTATGCATCTCTCCCTATCAAGGCAGTAATCGGGAACCCATGCGAAGGTGCTCCTCCTGCAGTGAGAGGGTCCCCAGCCATGCCTGGCTCCAGCCACCCTGGCTTCTGGCTCCCGTATCTCCCGGGGAGCCATCCTCTGCCTTCAGGGTCATTTCTGAATGGAGTTTGGGGGTAGAGCAGTCCAGGCCTTCCCACCAGAGGCTGGAGGGCCTCAGAAGGGGTCTCCGCCCCACTGCTGGCAAGGCCCCCGCAGTCTGCACACTTCCTGTGTGCAGTCCTTCCTTGCGGGACAGGCATCCAGCTTGGTTTCTGCCCCATGTGGGTGATGATGGACAGAGCTGGCACTGTGTCAGGACTCAGATCTCAAACCTGGCCCTCTCTCCGCAGCCTGGTGGCCTTGTCTGGGGCTCCCTTTAGCCCCAGAAGCCAGAGCCCATGGTGAGGACAGGGTGACTGAGGACACAGGCTGCGGAGCGAGTGGGGAGGCTTCTCGGTTAGAGCTAAAGCAGCTTCAGTGCAGCCTTGAGTCCACCCTGGGAAAGACTCGACGCCGGCTCCTGGCCCGCAAAGTGCGGTGTGCTTATGCCGCACCCCTCGCCGGGGAGCAGCAGCCCACAGACAGGAGCTTCCCGAGCTGGGGGTTTCAGGCCCAGATTCATCTGCTGAGAGGGGGCGGTGTAGGCTCATGGCTATTTCTTCACCTGGAATTCACGTGTTGGGGGGCAGGGGATGGGGAGTCTTGTTTGCAATTGTTTGTAGTTAGGTATTAGTTCGCCCAGGATGTCATAACAAGATGCTACAGCCAGGATACCATAAGCAACAGAAGTTTACGGTCTCTCAGCCTGGAGGGTGGATGTCCAGAACCCGGTGTGGGCAGAGATGGTCCTCCCGCAGCCTCTGTCCCGGGCATGCGGCATCTGCCTCCTCCCGTGTCCTCACGAGGTCATACCTCCGTGCATCTGTGTCCTGATCTCGTCTCCTACAAGGACACTGGTCCCAAGGGACAAGTGGCTCCCTTAAGAGCCCCATTTTAAAGTACTCAGCTCTTTAAAGACCTTATCTTCAAATGCGGTCACGCTTTAAGGGCACCCGAGGCTAAGCTTCAGCATAGGAATTGGGGGACGCAATGCAGTCCATGGGAGCCTGACACACACTTGAGTTCCCATTTTCCTGGGGTGAAAGGCTAGGGTCCTGTGTGCCTGGTGGCAAAGGGGGCTCAGTGAACGTCTGCATGAGTTTATAAACGCGATTCTGTAGTGGCCAGCGCTGGCACAATACCCACCAGTATCTGATGTGACTGCTTTGCTTTGTTGAGGGCTTTCCCCCAGTTTTTTAATGCTGTGGTCACAGTCATGCGGGCTGCCCCGGTGGTGCAGCAGGAAAGAGTCTGCCTATCACTGCAGGAGACACAGGAGACTCGGCTTCAGTCCCTGGGTCGGGAAGATCCCCTGGAGGAGGGCACGGCAGCTCGCTGCGGGCCTCTTGCCTGGAGAACCCGCGGACAGAGGACCTGGCGGCCGCAGTTAGGGAGTCACCGAGTCGGCCGTGACTGAAGACTAAGCACGCAATCGTTTAATCTTCTCAAACTGCCCTCATCTGGACTCTTTTAAAATTCTTTCACGTTGCACTCTAAGAACAGAAGTTCGGGAAGACGTCCCTGGTGGTCGCCGATAGCGGAGGCCCCCCGGCGTGTTTCTGGCCCTTCCAGTCCTCGCAGCCCCTTGCCTCGCGGAGCAAGTGTCTCCCCGGTTCCAACCGCACGGCGCGTCCGGGCGCCGACCTGCTCTTTGCAGCCTCTGTGGGCTTCTCTCCGTCTCCCCAGCTTCGTCTGAGTGCAGTAGCACTAACTCATAAAATTAATTCCCTTTTCGTGGGATTGGCAGAAATGAGGATTGTTCTGACCCCTGGTTGAACTCATCAGCTGAAATGAAGTTGTTCACTGAACTGGAGAAGACAAAGCTCGGTTCCGAGAGATTAATCGGCTCCATCAGCCCTGGGAGGAGGCCCGGCCACGGCCCGCCGGCCGACCCTGGACAGCTCCGGTCCCGCACAAATGAAAGCCATCACTCCCGGCTGGGAAGATACTAAATTATAGGCTTTTAAATTTAATTTCCAGTTTACTTGTGTTTTCGATTAGCGTGCCATGTCTCATAAAGACAACGCTACCTTTGAGAAGCAATAGCATCCCCCGGTAGCCCGAATGGCCCTGGTCGTCCAAACGCAAAACCCCCTGAGATCTGCCAGCCAGTGAATCGGGGCTGGATGCTTTCCCCTGACACCTACAGCAACAATAGCAGAATGCTTCTTCACCCCAAATCAATAACAGCCTGGGAAATCAAAACGTCATCCTGGGCCTGAGGCCACGGGATTTCTTGACAGGCTCCTAAGCCATCCTGGGGTCACTAGAGGCCTGCGGAAGGCCATCCACTTTCTGTTCATGACTCTGGGGGGTGGTGGGGTCAGAGAGCTCCAGGTGGATGGCCCAGCGTTAGCTGGGAATCGCTGCCCCCTTTCTTCCAGGGACGGCAGTGGGGCACGCACGGAATGGACCGTCTCCTCTTCCCCAGAATAGATGTGGGAATCGCTACTGCTCGGAGGACCCTCAGGCCTGGTTGCAGTCCTCTCTGCCTCATCATGCCTTGGGTTATTCCAGCGGTAGGTTCACACTTAACCAGCCCTCACTGTTTCCGAAGACAAGCTTCAGAGAAAGCCATGTCACCGTTCAGACCTGACTGGCCCCAGAAGGAGTCCCACAGTCCCCTCCCCTTCCTCAGATGCTCCCGGCCAGACCCCACACCAGCATCGTCCTTGGTCTCTGAAAAAGGTCTTCCTCCACCACGGCCTCTGACACCCTCCCACCCACCCTGCTCCCAGGCACACCCCCTGTGGCATCGCCTGACAGGGTCCCAGTGGTTGCCCGACAGGGTCCCAGTGGCTCTCAGGCCCGCAGGCCACGTCTGGTCAGTGGTCCCTCTCACTGTAGCATAGGATATGCAGACGACACCACCCTTATGGCAGAAACCGAAGAGGAACTGAAGAGCCTCCTGATGAAAGAGGAGAGTGAAAAAGTTGGCTGAAAACTCAACATTCAAAAAACTAAGATCGTGGCATCCGGTCCCATCACTGCATGGCAAATAGATGGGGAAGCAATGGAATAGTGACAGACTTTATTTTCTTGGGCTCCAAAATCACTGCAGATGGTGACTGCAGCCATGAAATTACAAGACGCTTGCTCCTTGGAAGAAAAGCTATGACCAACCTAGACAGCATATTAAAAAGCAGAGACATTACTTTGCCAACAAAGGTCCGTCTGGTCAAAGATATAGTTTTTGCAGTAGTCATGTATGGATGTGAGAGTTGCACTATAAAGAAAGCTGAGTGCTGAAGAATTGATGCTTTTGAACTGTGATGTTGGAGAAGACTCTTGAGAGTCTCTTGGACTGCGAAAGAGATCCAACCAGTCCATCCTAAAAGAGATCAGTCCTGAATATTCATTGGAAGGACTGATGCTGAAGCTGGAACCCCAGTCCTTTAGTCACTTGATACGAAGACCTTATTCATTGGAAAAGACCCTGATGCTGGGAAAGATTGAAGGCAAAAGGATAAGAGTGCGGCTGAGGATGAGATGGTAAGAGCATCATTGACTCAATGGACATGAATCTGAGCAAACTCCAGGAGACAGTGAAGAACAGAGAAGCCTGGCATGGTGTAGTCCACAGGGTTGCAAAGAGTTGGACATAACTTAGCAACTGAACAGCAACAACTTCTTTTTAAAAATCTTGGACTTCCCTGGTGGTCTAGTGGTTAGGACTCCATGCTTCCAATAAGGGGGCATAGGTCAGGGAACGAAGATCCTACATACTTGTGTGGTATGGCCCAAAGGAATAACAATAATGAAAATTTAAATTGTTTGCCTTGCTCCACTTTGTACTTATCAGAGGCCTACACTGGTAGCAGTTTCACTTACTGAAAGAAATCCAAAGGGGATTTTTGAATTTATAGAGAACAAGGTGAAAAGGAAAACTCAGGTTCAGCATGGGTCTTGCAGCAAAGCCCTCATAGCGGGGCACCAGCCCTGGGGGTGGCCCCGCCGGGCTCCTTCCTGGGAACCAGCCTCAGCCTCCAGCTGCCAGAGCTCTCACCTCTGTCTATGAGTCCCTGAGTTTCATCCGCATTTATTCTGTGGCTTCCTCAGGAAGATGTGTCCTAAGGTAATTGCTTCTCCCCTTTAGGTCATTTCTACTATGAAACATTTCACAGAGACCTTCTGCTCTCAGATTCAGGGAGACTTGCAAAATCATGCAGACGTTTGTCATCCAGAAGGGCGCGTCCCCATGGGCGAGGGGTCCTGAGGACCCCCGGGGGGCAGGATGCCAAGGAAGAGGGCAGTCCAAGGGTGGGAGGGACCGGGGTCCGTGTGCACGGTGAGTGTCTACAGCGTTTCTCCGAGGAGAGGCCCAGCCTCCCACCCCGCCCTCCCCCAGCGGGACCGGAGATGCTGAGAAACCTGGTTTGTCTCTTTTCCTCTCACTTGGCTCCCTCCATTCCTTCCCTTCTTCACGCCACCTTCTAGAAACAACATTGCAAGGAAGGTCTATTTGGAAGTAGAGCAGCCAATGACAACTTCCTTAGTTGATGGATCAGGAGACCCACTTCCTGTGGGGGGAGGTCCCCTGGGACACCCCACACAGAAGCCTCCAGAACCATCGACCTGCTCTTATTGCAGATCACCTGATGGGTGTGCGGCATCGCTGAACGTGGTCCTGAAGAAAACACCAGGGACAGCGAGCTCTGCCTATTGTCAGGGAGGGTCCCCTGGGGTGGGGGTGGTGGGCATGGCCATGCGACCTTCCTGCTGCCTCAGACCAGAACTCAGGGAAGCTGAGGGTCAAGGCTGGTTGACCTCATTCCCACCCACCGTAGCGAGTGATGGCGATTTTCCTTCAGCTTTTATCTCAGGTCAGCTCTTTGCAACCCCATGGACTATAGCCTGCCAGGCTCCTCTGTCCGTGGGATTCCCCAGGCAGGAATACTGCAGTGGGTCACCATTTCCTTCTCCAGCAGATCTTCCCAATCCAGGGATTGAACCTGCATCTCCTGTGTCTCCTACATTGCAGGTAGATTCTTTACCCACTGAGCCATCAGGGAAATCCTCATTAAAAATGAAATAGGAATCCTTTTCTCTGTTGATAAGACTTATTATACTATATTCACTGAGCTTGATAAAGGCCTGCTAGATGTAAACCCTAAATTCTCCAAGCTAGGCTTCAACGGTATGTGAACCAAGAATTTCCAGATGTTTAAGCTGGATTTAGAAAAGGGAGAGGAACTAGAGATCAAATTGCTAACATCTGTTGGATCAGAGAAAAAGCTAGAAAATTCCAGAGGAACATCTACTTCTGCTTTATTGATTACGCCAAAGCCTTTGACTGGATCACAACAAACTGTGGAAAATTCTTAAAGAGATGGGAATACCAGCTCACCTTACTTGCCTTCTGAGAAACCTGTATGCCGGTCAAGAAGCAAGTCAGAACAGGACATGGAACAACAGACTGGTTTAAAATTTGGAAAGGAGCACATCAAGGCTGTATATTGTCACCCTGCTTATTTAACTTATATGCAGAGTACAGCATGCAGAATGCTGGGCTGAATGAAGCAAAAGCTGGAATCAGGAATGCCAGGAGAAATATCAGTAAAGAAGAACTAAAGAGCCTCTTGATGAAAGTGAAAGAGGAGAGTGAAAAAGCTGGCTTAAAGCTCAACATTCAGAAAACGAAGATCATGGCATCTGGTCCCATCACTTCATGGGAAATAGATGGGGAAGCAGTAGAAACAGTGACAGACTTTTATCTTCTTGGGCTCCAAAATCAGTGCAGATGGTGACTGTATCCATGAAATTAAAAGATGCTTGCTCCTTGGAAGGAAAGCTATGACAAACCTAGACAGCATATTAAAAAGCAGAGACATTACTTTGCCGACAAAAATCCATATAGTTAAGGCTATGGTTTTTGCAGTAGCCATGTATGGATGTTAGAGTTGGACCATAAAGAAGGCAGAGCACTGAAGATTGATGTTTTTGAGCTGTGATGTTGGAAAAGACTTTTGGGAGTCCCTTGGACTGCAAGGAGATCAAATCAGTCTATCCTAAAGGAAATCAACCCTGAATATTCATTGGAAGGATTAATGCTGAAGCTGAAGGTCCAATACTTTGTCCATCTGATGCAAAGAACTGACTCTTTGGAAAAGACCCTGGTGCTGGGAAGGATTGAGGGCAGGAGGAGAAGGGGATGACAGAGGATGAGATGTTTGGATGGCATCACCAACTCAACGGACATGAGTCTGAGCGAGCTCTGGGAGACGGTGATGGACAGGGAGGCCTGGCGGGCTGCTGAGGTCCCTGGGGTCGCGAATGGGAGACGGTGATGTACAGGAGGCCTGGCTGCTGCAGCCCCTGGGGTCGTGAAGGGTCATGCCAGTGGCCAGGCTGGTGAGGGGGCAGCTCAGAGTAAAAGGTGCCTCCAGCATCTGAAGGCTGTGGGTTTATGTGTCAGCCAGGTTTCGTGTTTGTCTCCTTCTACAAAGGTTGATGCTCACACCAGCCCCCCTCCTTGAGGTGATCGTCTGTGACCGCATTTGCTGGGTATCAGCAGCACATTCCAGATCCTAATGTAACTCTTTGCAATATGAGCTCCACTGCACAATTCAGTGCCTTAAAATCCAGCATGTCAGTCTTGTGCAAAACTGCCTGTTTAAAGTTCTGTGATTATGTTCTGACATATTCATGCTTTATTAGTCAAATTCTCAGGGAGAATAGGAATAAAAAGTCCACTTTATTCAGAAGGTATTTTGAGCTTGAGCTTTATTCTGTTGTGTCTGATTCTCTGTGGCCCCATGAACTGTAGTCTTCCAGGCTCCTCTGTCCATGGGATTCTCCAGGCAAGGATATGGGAGTGAGTTGCTGTGCCCTCCTCCAGGGGATCTTCCTGACCCAGGGATCGAACTCAGGATGCTTAAGTCTCCCTGCATGGGCAGGTGGGCTCTTCAGCACTAGTGCCATATATAGATCATGAGCTCCTTAGTGCCAAATTCAGACTTAAACTGAAGAAAGTAGGGAAAACCGCTAGACCATTCAGGTATGACCTAAATCAAATCCCTTACGATTATACAGTGGAAGTGAGAAATAGACTTAAGGGCCTAGATCTGATAGATAGAGTGCCTGATGAACTATGGACGGAGGTTCGTGACATTGTACAGGAGACAGGGATCAAGACCATCCCCATGGAAAAGAAATGCAGAAAAGCAAAATGGCTGTCTGGGGAGGCCTTGCAAATAGCTGTGAAAAGAAGAGAGGCGAAAGCCAAGGAGAAAAGGAAAGATATGAGCATGTGAATGCAGAGTTCCAGAGAATAACAAGAAGAGAAAAGAAAGCCTTCTTCAGCGATCATTGCAAAGAAATAGAGGAAAACAACAGAATGGGAAAGACTAGAGATCTCTTCAAGAAAATTAGAGATACCAAGGGAACATTTCATACAAAGATGGGCTCGATAAAGGACAGAAATGGTATGGACCTAACAGAAGCAGAAGATATTAACAAGAGGTGGGTGGCAAGAATACACGGAAGAACTGTACAAAAAAGATCTTCAAGACCCAGATAATCATGATGATGTGATCACTAATCTAGAGCCAGACGTCTTGGAAAGTGAAGTCAAGTGGGCCTTAGAAAGCATCACTATGAACAAAGCTAGTGGAGATGATGGAATTCCAGTTGAGCTCTTTCAAATCCTGAAAGATGATGCTGTGAAAGTGCTGCACTCAATATGCCAGCACATT
>SJYQ01003679.1:294028-338523 GCA_006410935.1 Redunca redunca | reverse complement strand
TTTATTATTAAACATTATACCAAAAATAGAAACAGTTAACAAGTTTAATTGATTTTACTATCTAAAAATTGTCAAAATTCATAGAAAAATAATATTATAATCAGTGTTAACAGACAGACAGTAAATTGGCAAAGCAGTTGGTATGACAAACAATAACACCTTCATATCTAACGTGTTAATATAAGAAGAGTTCTCAGCTACCAAGTCGTGTCCAACTCTTTTCGAGCCCATGGATTGCAGCACACCAGGCTCCTGTGTCCATGGATTTTTCAGGCAAGAATGCTGGAGTGGGTTGCCACCTGGGAAGCCTGTCCCTTCTACACATGTACATTATTTTTATCTGCCTTTATTATATTTAAAGCATTTGTGTTACATATTATGCAGCATCACACACATAGTATTATATTTATAGATTATATGACACGTGTTATGCTATAATACATAACATGTTATGTTATAATATATCATGTTATGTTATAATATATAACAGATTTTCTTTATTATAATTATATTTATTATGTACCATGTATAATAGAATGATGTTGAATTTCTTTTTAGTGCATTTTCTTTTTTTAGCATTTTATTTTGTATTGGGGTATAGTCAAGTAACATGTTGTGATCATTTCAAGTGAACAGCATAGGAATTCAGCAGTACGTATACACGTATCTATTCTCCGTCAAGGAGTAGGCCATGGTACCCCACTCCAGTGCTCTCGCCTGGAGCATCCCATGGACGGAGGAGCCTGGTGGGCTGCAGTCCATGGGGTCGCTGAGAGTCAGACAAGACTGAGCGACTTCCTTTTCACTTTTCACTTTCCTGCATTGGAGAAGGAAATGGCAACCCACTCCAGTGTTGTTGCCTGGAGAATCCCAGGGACAGCGGAGCCTGGTGGGCTGCCGTCTATGGGGTCGCACAGAGTCGGACACGACTGAAGCGACTTAGCAGCAGCAGCAGCAGCATTCTCCTTCAAATTCCTGTCTCCTCCCATGTTCTGACATCTGTTGATTGCATTCTTTTTTTTAATGTTAAGCAAACCTTTTATTCCTGGGATAAACCACTTGGCATAATGTGTTGTGATTTTTTATAATTCCTGTATGCAGTCTCTTAATGATTCGCTGTGATTTCTACATCTATGTTTAGGAATGAGATACGTCTATAGTTTTCCTCTCTTGTGCTATCTATCACGGCTAGGCTTGGTATCATGGTTATACTGTTGAGTAAAGTGAGCTGAAAAGGCTTTGTCTTCTTTATGTTATTGTCATCATATTTATTTTTATTCTAGTCTGTGTCTGTGTAACACTGAAACTATTTTTTTATTGACTGTTTCATAATTTACTGTTCCAATCATGCAAAAGTTTTCTGTCAGATGGTATTTATTTGCTAATTTCAGTTCTTTTGTGGTCATATGACTAATCAGGTGGTTTATTTCTGTGCATCTGCTCAACTTTTTAATGAATGCCATGTATTTATTTATATGTACTCTTATCATCTCTTCCAGCGTATGCATTTTTGATTTTCAAACAAATTCTTTAACATAGTCTCAGTAAAAGGAGCTTAATTGGTACCTGCTTCATTTGATTATCATTAAAAATGAATAATTTGGTACGTGTACAGATCTTAGAACACTGCTTGCACGTAGTAAGTGTTATATGTAGTGTTAGAAGACTTGAAGGCGAGCAGTGACTTCCTAAAGTAGGAAAGAGAAGAGAGAAGCCACTCAGTCGTGTCCGACTCTTTGCGACCCCATGGACTGTAGCTGACCAGGCTCCTCCACCCATGGGATTCTCCAGACAAGAATACTGGAGTGGGTGCCATTTCCTTCTCCAGGGGACCTTCCTGATCCAGGATCGAACCTGAGTCTCTCCTGAGTCTCCCGCACTGCAGGCAGCCTCTTTACCATCTAAGCTACCAGGAAGTGTTATATAAATGACTGATGTTACTATTATTCAGCTTTCATTGTTTTCTAAATTCCATAGCAATTTCTGTTCTGACCACGTGAATTATTTAGAAATATTTCTGTTAAGTTTCAAATATGTGAGGTAATACATATATATTTCTATACAAATTTATATTTTTACAAATGTTAATTTCATGGTGATTAGAAAATGTTTCCTCTGTGATATCATCTTTGGAAGTTTGTTAAGAATTGCACGAAGGGTCAATATATGGTCAAATTACCTTAATGCTGGATCTTGAGTTACTTGTCTGATGTTATATGTGTGCTGGAAAATGATTTACATTCTCTTATTCTTGGAGGTAGATTTCAGGATTATTATTTGTGTTGTTTGAATATTCTGATTTTGATTGATTTTTAAAATCTGCCTATTCTATGAATTGTAAAATCTGTGTTAAAACTATTATGGTTATAAATTTCTCTTTGTAATAAATTAATGTTTGCCTTACATATTTTAAGTCCGTATTGCTGAGTTCATGCAAGTTTAGATTTGTGCAGTCATTTTTCTGAGTGTCTCTTCCATTAACACGTAGCAATTCCCTTCATGTCTGTGCACCTTCTGTCTTAATATCTGGACTTTGCTCAATTGCTCAGTTGGGTCTGACTCTTGGTGGCCCCAGGGACTGTGGCGTGTCAGGATCCTCTCTCCAGGTTTTAATTAATATTTTGGTTAATATTTTTTCTGATATATCTTATCTCTTTTCCTACATTTGTGTTTCTATGTTTTTAATTGTCTTTTAAAAAGGCTTATATTTTTAATTTTTCCTTTATTCAGTTTGATAATCTTAGAATTTTAATTAGAACACTTAGTCTGGTTGTTAGTAATTATATTTGATGACATTTATTAAACTCGTGAATAATGATTGTCTATTATTTTTGAAGATTTTCTTCCTTTTGTAAATTGCCTTTCTCTTCTCTTCTGCCTTATTTTGATTGATTGAGCACTTCTCCTTCATCCTCTCTATTAGGAAGTTGTTTTTTTCATGATGGACTTAGTCGTGCTTGGAATGGTCATCCCCAAACCAGAGCACGTTTAAGAATGGAAGAGGGTCTCTCTTCCGAGTTTCCTGAGCTGGGAACCCTGGGGACCAGGACTCCACCAGACAAGCTGCAATAACACGCAGCCTCGAGCGCTCATTACGTCAGCGAGGACGGTGTGTTTCTCGCTCAAGCCCCTGCCCCAGTGTGAGTCAGCTGAGTGCAGGTTCTCAGGGACCCGGACTGACCTGAGCTGTATCTAACCACGTGTTCTCAGGAGCTCACAGCAATGAGGAGAGGGTGTGGAGAGCCACACAGTGGCTCCGAAGGCGCACTCCCGTCATGGAAAACGCGCAGGCAGTAGCCGGATTCAGAGACAGGGGCGATTTGGACAGCTTGACCGAAGGGATACCTCTCAAAAGGAGTCCTGAAAATGGAATTTAGTGTCCATGTTCCAAACAAGCTTCTTAAATTATTCCCGCTTAGGTGCTCTGAGATGAGGTTTTTCTCCTGATTAGTGACATACTTGGTGGATATCTGGGAACATTCCAAGTGCATCTACAGAGTTAATAGAAGAGATAAATCCAGTTCACTTCAAACTGCAATGCTTTGGAGGTAATACTAAATATTTGTAGTATGGCATGAATCGGGGTGGTGTAGGCAGCCAGTCTGCACAATTCAGCGTCAGAAAATGAACTGCATACATCCACTATGTGGTTCACTGTACAGTGAACGGCCTAATTCACTCCTTCTCTTTGGTTGGTCCAGGTGTCAGAGCCTTGCAATGGATTTTTAGCTTTTATAAAAATGAAGCTAATTCTACTATGTCACAGAAAATCACATGGCACTATTTCTTGGCCTTCCAAACTGGAACTTTAACAGAAACGTTTATTTAAATATGGAGAGTGCATGAAAGAATAGCAACCGGGATATACTTTCTCAGATAATCAGAGTCAAAGGTGCATTTAGTAGTCAGAACTGGAGAAAGACGTAATGGGCCACATGACTTACCAGGGGCAGGATGCTCTCAGTGGAGGCAGGATGGCCCTCGGCACCAGGCTCATTCAAGCTTGTCTTCATTAGTATGTCAGATTCCACAGCCATATGCACATACAGCATCCTGACCGCGGAGAAACTTGGCCATCCGTGCTTACTGAGAATTAAGGGCTTCTTCTCCTCTGCACATCTGAGGTCTCAACACCTACACCACAATCCCATTGACACGAGGAATGTTTTTCTTTGAGATCATGAAAAAAGCAAGGATGCCCACCTTCACTGCTTCTTCTCCGTACTGAGCTGGAGATTTACTACCATTTTCAAAAAACATGCACACTGAAAAGGAAGAAGTGCAATTATCTGTATTTACGGATGACGTGATCCAGTACACACCCAGTCAAACCCATCTTAAAAGATCTCAAGACACATGTCCACTGTTTTTAAGATCAATTTTATATCGGTATATGAGCAACATAAAAACTGAAAATTAAATTTAGGGAACAATTCCGATCACTGTGGCATGAAAAGGAGTGTATTGTTTGGCGATAACACAACACAAGAAATGAAAGCTGGGAGACTGACAACTACAAAGCGTCCTGAGAAAATTCAAAGAAGGCGAAAGAGTGAGGTAAGCCGGGAAGAGAAAAGCGAATATCGAATACGAGCGCATATGTGTGGAACCTGGGAAAATGGTACTGACTAACCTATCTGCAGGGCTGAAATAGAAATACAGACAGAGCACAGACGTGTGGACACAGCAGGAGATGGAGAGGGTGGGACGAGCTGAGAGCCGGAGTGACGTGTACACACCCCTGTGTGCAAAGCAGATGCACCCTGAGCGATGCTGCTGCACCGCGCCCCTCCCTGGAGCTCGTTGCGACCGGGGGAGCGGGGGCGGGCGGCAGGGTCCCCAGCCTGGAGCTTGCTGACTGCGCAGGGGCTCCAGCCTGGAGCTCGCTGCAATCTGAGAAGTGGGGGCCATGGCTGGGGGGCGGGAGGGCGGTCCCAGAGGAAGGAGATATATGTATGTGTGTAGCTGGTTCACATTTTTATATAGCAGAAACCAACGCAACGTTACAACACAGTTATATTCCAATAACAAAGAAAACAAAACAAAAATAAACAGAGAAATATTCCCTGTTTACCTACAGGAATACCCAATATTAAGATGTCAGTTTTCTTCAAATCTATCTAGAGATTCAACACAGTTCAGTTCAGTTCAGTTCAGTCGCTCAGTTGTGTCCAACTCTTTGCGACCCCATGAATCGCAGCACGCCAGGCCTCCCTGTCCATCACCAGCTCCCGGAGTTCACTCAGACTCACATCCATCGTGTCTGTGATGCNTATTTCTCCCGGCAATCTTGATTCCAGCTTGTGTTTCCTCCAGTCCAGCGTTTCTCATGATGCACTCTGCATAGAAGTTAAATAAGCTGGGTGACAATATACAGCCTTGACGTACTCCTTTGCCTATTTGGAACCAGTCTGTTGTTCCATGTCCAGTTCTAACTGTTGCTTCCTGACCTGCATATAGATTTCTCAAGAGGCAGGTCAGGTGGTCTGGTATTCCCATTTCTTGAAGAATTTTCCACAGTTTATTGTGATCCACACAGTCAAAGGCTTTGGCATAGTCAATAAAGCAGAAATAAATGTTTTTCTGGAACTCTCTTGCTTTTTCCATGATCCAGCGGATGTTGGCAATTTGATCTCTGGTTCCTCTGCCTTTTCTAAAGCCAGCTTGAACAATCCCTATCAAAATAGCAGGATGTTTCTCTACATAAACATTGATTGATAATCTTGTTGCAGGTTTTATGTGGAAGCTCAAGGAGTTGCCCAAAATTTTGAAAATAAAGACAAAACTTGGAGGAATAGACCATCTGATTGAAAAACTGACTAGAAAGTTGTGGTAATCAAGACAATTAGAGATCAACAGAATGGAACAGAGAAGTCAGAAATAAACTTTGTATATGGTCAATAGATTTTCAAAAAAACAAACCAGAGCAATTCAGTATACTTACTGGGACAACTGGAAATTAACAGCTCATTAAATAAATAGTAAATAAATAAACCAGAAGCCTAACGCAGACAAAACTTAGGACTTGGAGCTTTAACTCACACCATGCATAAAAACGGACTCAAAATACATCTAGACCTGAGTGCCTGCCTCAAATGATAAAGCTTCAGCAGATGACAGAGGAAGCAATTCTCATGACCTTTCACCGGGGGAAGAGATTTTATTATGACAGCAAAAGTCAAACACGTGAAAGAAAGAAAACAGGTAAGTTAGACTTTAGTAAGGACCAAAAACATTGCTGATTTCAAATGATGCCATTAGCATTAATAGCTGAAAAGACAAGCCACAGGCAAGAAACACTGTAATATCCGATAAAGAACTTTTATTCAGAATGTATTTTAAAAAAACTCTTGAAACTCTAAGAAAATATCTCAATAAAAAAGGCAAAGGATGTAAAAAGTAGTTTTATCAAAAGAGATGACCAAATAAGTAAGAGGCACATGAGATGTTTACTATCATAAGTCATTTAAAAAGTTCAAGTTAAAACCACAATTAAAAAAAACACACACGGCAGTGCTCTTCCACTGAAATGGACACAGTCAAAGAGACTGACATCGTCGAGCATCGTAAGAGGTGGAGAAACTGGAAGCTTCATGCATCTCTGACGGAAATGCAAAATTTCCAGTTACATTTTTTCTTAAGTTTGGCAGTTTCTTCAAAAGTTAAGGCGAGCTTAACTTACAAACTAGCAACACGGGCTTCGCGATCTAGATGTATGTCATTAATCTGAGTATCTTACATGGACAGTTAAGGCTCTGAATTTCTAATTACAGCTTTAGCTGTATTCTTCAAGATTATGTTTACTTATATACTTAAAAATATTTCATGGCATTTCCCTGGCGGCTCAAGGATGAAGAACCCACCTGCAATGTGGGAGACATGGATTTGATCCCTGGGTTGGGGCGATCCCCTGGAGAAGGAAAGGAAAACCCACTCTAGTATTCTTGGCTGGAGAAACCCGTGGACAGAGGAGCCTGGCAGGCTATTCGGGCTACAACCCAAGGAGTCGCAAAGAATCGGACACGACTGGGTGACTAACACTCTCTCTTTCACTTCACATAGCACAGGTGTATCGTGTTAGTCGAAAGTATGGCTTTGTTTTTGTCCTTTTTCGGAGATTTAAGTACGATCTAAGGAGGTGTGTGGGCTCCTCGGGTGTCTCGGTAATAAAGAGTCTGTCTGTCAGTGCAGGAGCCACGAGACCTGAGTCTGATCCCTGGGTGGGAAATCCCCTGGAGGAGGGCATGGCAACCCACTCCTGTATTCTCGCCTAGAGAACCCCATGGACAGAGAAGCCTGGCAGGCTACAGTCCATGGGATCACAAAGAGTCAGACATGACTTAGTGACTATAGAAGAAAAAAAAAAAGTTCTAGTTTCTCTTTTAATTTTCTTCAGAAATGTGTGGTTCATTTTTCAAACATTTGGAGACTTTCTATTCATCTTTTAAGCTAATCTGTAGCTTATTTCTACCATGGTAAGAATATGTGCTTTAAATTTTCTCAGTTCTATAAAATGGTAAATATTTTGTGTGCATTTGCAAAGCATGTGTATCCTGTTGTTCTTGAGTTTAGTATGCTTATTCTACCAATTTTGTAAATCATCTAACCATTCAAATCATCTAAAAGTGTTAAAGTGTTAGCTGCTTAGTCATGTCTGACTCTTTATGACCCCATAGACTGTAACCTGCCCTGCTCCTCTGTCCATGGGATTCTCTAGGCAAGAATACTGGAGTGGGTAGCCATTCCCTTCTCTAGGGGATCTTCCTGACCCAGGGATGGAACCCAGGTCTGCATTGCAGGCAGATTCTTCACCACCGGAGCCACCAGGGAAGCCCCTCCAATTATTCGAGCCATCTCAACCCTTGCTGATTTTTTATCTTGCTAGTTTTATTAGTATATGCCCAATAACATAGCCCCAAATTTCAGGAATAACAAAACTAAAGAAAAAAAGAAAAAGACAGTTTTACACTCACTCTTGGAGACTTTAATGCTGTTGGTTTTACTAAAAAGATTTATTTTTCAAGAAGGGGTACTGAGCCCTGCTTAAATTTGCAAATTCAGGGATGCAAAACTAAACGTGAGCAAATAAATGAAAGCAGAAGCCACATCAGTCAGCATGGAGCAGAAAAGCCTCTGAGCATCAGGAGGGCTCCTGGCTGCACATGTGGGTCCTCACGTGCCCAGGGCCCCTGACCACTGCCCAGGGCAGGTGGCCGATGCAAGGAGTCCTGCTGTGAGCTGCGGCAGGAGGGTCTTCTTATTGGGTAGTCCCCGGCTGGCCAGAGGGGACCAGAGGTGCTGCCGCTGTCCACACCCTTTCAGCAGGAGTTGTCCCGTGTGCCCTGGCCCTCCATGCAGTTGACATTCCCTGTCTTACTCTGTACTAGACATGGAACACAGCCTGTCCTGTGCATCACCCACGTCCTTGGGGCTAAAGCTCCCCGAAGGAAGCAGCTTGAGGGCACGTGGCGATGCTACTGTGGTGATGGCGGACTGGTCCCGGACCAGCCAGGACGGGAGCTCAGGGGCCACACCCAGAACAAACCCTGCCCCTGTTCGTCCCCAAACCTGGATGTGGTGTGGGCCTGGCAGCACAGGTGCCCTCGAGGGGAGGAGCCGCCGCCTGCTTCCCTGCCAGCCGTACGGAAGGTCAGTGGGTGGGACCAGGGTCTTGTGTTCGGAAGTGACTATCTTCACCATCACAGAAGCTTTCCTTGAATACTTAAATTAATAAAACCCAATGTCACATCCTACGGATAACTGTGTAGTTACCTTTAGGAGCGTCGGTGACTAAAAAAGCGAGTGTAGGGCCACGGGTTTTCTTTGAAGGAGAGCAACTGGTGTAAAGACCCTTGAACTTTCAGCTCAGCACAGAAAAGAGGCTCAGATACCGAAACGCTGAAGTGGTTTCCAGGGGACGAGGAGGGAGAGAAGGCAGGGAGCTCTGTGTTGATACAGAGCACAGTCCCGTACACTGGGGACACAGTCATTCTAAGCCTGGTTTGGAACTGACAGGTGTGCAGAACGAGAACCATTTAAAGATTTGACATCTTTCAATGACTTCATGCGAATAGCCGACTCATTGGAAACGACGCTGGTGCTGGGAAAGATTGAGGGCGGGAGAAGGGGGTAACAGAGGAGGAGATGGTTGGACGGCATCACCGACTCAACAGACACAGTTTGAGCAATCTCTAGGAGATGGTGATGGACAGGGAGGCCTGGCGTGCTGCAGTCCAGGGGGTCATGAAGAGCTGGACACAGCTCTGTAGCTGAACAACAGCCATGATTTCATCCCTTGCAATACCTGCTATCTGTGCATTTATAATGTTTTGAACTTAAAGACAATAGATGCCACGGCCACAGTGACAGACATCTCAGAGCAGAACTTGGGAGAAGGTTCTGGTCGGGCCATTGCCCAAGGCCACTGCTGGGCTTGAACCTAGTTGGCTCTCAGAAAAGTCCTGGGCCTGGGCCACCAGCCCTGGTCTCCCGGGTGACAGCGTGGACTAGCTGCAACGATCAGAGGTCTCCATGGCTTCCTTCCGCCCTCCCCGAGAAGCGCTGATGAAGACGTTTATACCTGGAAATGTACTCAGTGAAGCCACCCTTCCTCTTCGGATGCATGTATTCACTTCAACAGACCTGGAGGACACATTGATTTAAACTTGTGATCAACTTAACACTGCTCAAGTAATTTGTTATTTACAAAGAAGCTGTCTTCTCATCCTGCCGCTGCTAAGCGCTTTGATGTAAAACGTTAGGTCTCTCTTTCCATTTCTTCGAGTAGTATTTCTGAGGAGGAGCAGAGGCTATGTCAGGAAGTGAATGTCCCTCCTGGCCACACGGGTGATTCTTCAGGGTAGCTCCTGGGACACCTTCCTCCACCCAAATTACTCACGAATCAGTCGCCGCCCTCAGACTGTTTGCTGCGGCTGATGCCTGAGACTAACCTTTTAGTATCTGGGATGACAAGTTGGGTGCTATTAGAACTTTGACGGGGAAAGCTTAATGTGCAAGCCTGATAAATCATGGCCAAGAGCAGGACATGCTGATGATTCTTATTGAAATTTACCCTTTGATCAATTTAGCCCTAACTTCTGACACCAGAGAAAATATTGACGGGAACGTGTTAGTCTCTTGGTCATGTCTGACTCTCTGCGACCCCATGAACCCGCCAGGCTCCTCTGTCCAGGGATTCCCCAGGCAAGAATACTGGAGTGGGTTGCCATTCCCTTCTCCAGGGGGTCTTCCTGACCCAGGAACCTAACCCAGGTCTCCTGCATTGTAGGTGGGTTCTTTACCATGTGAGCCAGCAGGGAAGCCCAGAGAAAATGCTAAGCTAACCTTTCCAGCTGCATCTCTTTCAAGGCCTTGTTTACACCCAGAACATGTCTGCAATATTGCCCGTGTGCCTGCTACCCCTGAGCATCAGTTGGACACTGTGAAAATGCATGAACGCTGGGAAGCTGGTGTAATATGGAGAATTTCGCAGGGGACATCGGAAGTTTACCGACTCAGACATGCCCACGTGTATCTCTGGGCTGGAAATAAATTTCAGCTCTAGCTGCAGGGATTTCCCTTAGCTGCACCTCCTCCAGGCTTTGCTGAGACGATAAATGTTTTCTAATCTATACCACTTCTTAAACACACTGTGTACATTGACATACACTTTAAATTTTCTAGTATTTTACATCTATTAAATTGTCAGTTGCTTTCAGTATCTCTGCACAATGGGGCCAATTTTACCTGGACGGCGTTTCCTCCTAGATCACCTATCTGAACGGTTATTCGTCTGACTGTAGTGCAGCACGTTGCAAGCTGTGTTTGGTTGTTTGTTGATAATTGAAAACGACCACACAAAAAGCAGCCTGTATTACACAGGGGTGGTGTGTGATATTTTAGCCAAGTGCTTGAGAATGCTAGACAAACCCGACTCTGGAGCCCTGCCTTTGAAATATGATTTAAAACAGAATTTATAATGTCACAGAATTACATAAAACTGTGTGAAATTGTGCAGATAATCATTTAAATCTCCCTACATGAAAAGATAATTGCTCCAGAAATTAACTGTACCTGGGGTTCATTCACTCGGTCATGGCTAGTTTCTTGTGTAGCGATGATTTGATATTAGAGTTAATTAAGATCAGGTCAGAGTTGCTGAAGGTCAGACATTAATGTGGGGGATCATTGAAATGATAATTATAAACAGATTAGGAAGCCACGGTCTTTTATAAGGGGTTATTAGATAATTACTGTGAGAGTGGACGGCTTACTGTAATAATGGATTATCGACTACTTACAGCGTTCTGAGGGCGAGCGTGAATTACCTCCTCAAGGACTAAAGAATTCTGTTGCCAAAACTCAGAGCTCAGTAAATAAAGGGAGCCCGAGAGTGGCGGCCACAGCCCGCTTTCCCCCGAAGCGCCCTTGTCTTAGGGGCGGCCAGTGTCCCTGGTGACGCCTTTGTTGCAGGGACGTGAAGGCGGCAGGTCCCCAGGGGAAGAGAAGATACACCCCAGCATCCCTCATCAGGAGCAAGGGCAGCTGGGAAACTCTCTCCTCTCGGAAGCTTTCCTGAACGTCAGAAGCCCATGAGGCTGCCGCAGGGTGGGAGGGAGGAGTCGAGTCTTTGGGGTCTCCAGTGCAGAGCGGGGCTCCCTCAGCTCTGCCCTCCTCTGAGCGTCACTGCAACATCCGGAGCCTGGGGCGGCCCCAGGCAAAGCGTCTCCAGCTCAGATCCTGAAACTCTGAGGTCCTTTGCCTCAGGACGCGTCACAGAGGCAAACTTTGCAGGGACAGAAGTTCATCAGCTTGCTAGTCAATGAGACACAAGAGACATGAGTTTGATCCCTGGGCTGGGAAGATCCCCTGGAGGAGGAAATGGCAACCTACTCCAGTATTCTTGCCTGGAAGATTCCATGGACCGAGGAACCTGACAGGCTACATACAGTCCATGAGGTCGCGAAGAGTTGGACATGACTGAGTAAGCATGCCAGGCTCATCGGCACAGAGAAACATCCCAGCTTGTACGCTGGGCCTTAGGACCTCATCTCAGTCCAGTCTCCATAAAACGCCTGTAATTCCTTTCAAACTTCATCCTCTTGTGAACAAACAGACTTCTGCCGTTTCTATTTTAATTGAAGTAGAGTCGATTTACAAGGTCATGTGTCGGGTGCAGCACAGTAAACCCATTATCTATTCTTTTCTGGATTCCTTCCCATCATAGGTTATCACAGAACATTGAGCAGAGCGCCCTGTGTGGTGCAGTGGGCCCTTGTTGGTTGCCTGTCTTGTACATAGCAGTGTGTTTATGTTCATCCAAACTCCTAATTTTCCTCTCCCCTTTCCTTCTGGTAACCGTAAGCCTGTTTTCCATGCCTGTGGGTCTGTTTCTGTTTTATATCTTTTTTTTTTGATTCCACATGTAAGTGATATCATATGACCTTTGCCTTTCTCTGTCTGACTTGCTTCACTTAGGATGACAATCGCTAGCGCTGTTGATGACGCTGATCGAGAAAGCTGGTGGAAAACAAGTGACGTGTGTGTTGATTCTGATGCTGCTTTGTTGCGATGAGGAGTCCTTAGCAGAGACTCTGGGGAAGACTCTGGATCTGGGCTGGGGGCGGGGGGCTGCTTTGCTGCCATGGACGCGGTGGCGCAGGTTTTCCTGGAATGTGGGGAGCAGCTGGAATCCCGGATGGGAGCCGACCCTCCCGCAGAAGCGGCCCAGGACGGTCTCCCATCAGCAGTGGCTGCTGGCCTGGGAGGGCTTCCTGTCTGAGTTGCCCAGAATGTGCGGGTCTCCAGATCTAGGCTCGACCTCTGGGTCCGGGCTAGGGCCTCCTGGAGCCCCGGGAAGGAGCTTCGGCTTCAGCCTGCTCTGCAGGGTTCAGACCAAAGCACAAGAAGCTCCCCCATCCTCAGCCTCTCACGACGAGGTGTCCAGAATGCAGCATGACAGAGGCTGCGTTTGGCTTCTTCTCTGAAATGGGGTCTCGTCTGGGAACCAAAAACCAGAGCAAGGCCCAAAGCTCCAGAAGGATGGCTGCCCAAGGCCCCTGTTCAGCCTCCTGATTACAGACTGGCCAGGGCATAAGGACCGGTCCTGCCGAGGGCCACGGACTGGGTGAAACTACAGTTTCTAACTCAGGCCCCTAATGAGGGTCCCTGAAAAAAAGAGAAAAATGAAAGTCACTCAGTCGTGGCCGACAGTCCATGGAATCCCCCAGTCCAGATGCCTGGAGTGAATATCCCTTCTCCCGGGGATCTTCCCAACCCAGGGCTCGAACCTAGGTCTCCTGCATTGCAAGTGGATTCTTTATCAGCTGAGCCACCAGGATCCCTAGCCAGGCTTCGACTGATTCCTGGCTTCCTGGGTACGGCTCCCTGGCCCTCCTTGCTAGTCACACCCGGGCCTGTTTTGTAACGCAGGCTCTCAGCTCCTCCTGTTTCTGTCCCCGCATCAGAGATGCTCAGGGTCTCGGTGGTCAGGGACGAGGGCCTCAGAGAGGGTGCCGGGCGAGGTCTGCACTGACTGGCACTTACTCCGCGTGTCTGTGTCAGCATCTTGGTTGGCAGAAGCTGGATGCACATGGGAAAACACTTGGTGTCTTTATCAGTCATCTGCCTTTGAGGGTTTCCAGTGGGCAAAATTAGGCTCTGCGTCTCCAGGGAGAATTCCAGCTCCAGAGACGGTCGCAGGCGGAGACTGGGTATGCACCTTGGTCTCAACCTTTTCTAAGAAAGAGGCTGAGTCAGAAGTGCCATTTGCTGAAGCTTTGTGTTACTGGGAGTCCCAAGCGGGCGGCCGTGGCTACATCATCACACCGTGGGCGTCAGCGCTGCCCTGGAGGACGACACCCCCTTGCAGAGCATCTGGCAGATGAAAACCTGCAGTTTCAGTGCGGCGTCGGAGGCTACCCTTCAGAACAGTGAGGCAGACTCTGTCCCTCCCCACCAGGGCCCAGTGGGTAGGAGGGCCCGGCTGCCCGTGGGTCGAGACCCATACCTTCCACTGAAATGTGGATATCCTGGAGCCCTAACGTGGGGCTCCGGATTCAGGTGGTGCCTGAGTGCTGGTGGTGGCGCCCCAGGGCAGGGGGGTCTTCTCCGTGGCTACAGCCTGGCAGCCCGCAGCACCCACCTGTGTGGCCGTGGAGAGAAAGTCGGGTGGGCAGAGCCGTGGCCTCGCCCCAGCCTCGCATGAAGGACACTCAGAGGCCAGGCAGAAAGGGAAACAGGCCTGCCGGGAGAGGAGGAGAAAGGCTGGGGTGTGAGGTGAGCATGGACCGCGAGCTGGAGGCTCTAGCGAAGTTACCACCTGGCCTCCCCCCCGCCACCCCCCCAATCCTGGCCAAATGTGCGGGCGACCAGCTGTGTCCCTCGCAGGGCGGTAGCACTGTGCACCCCCAGACACGTGAGGCAGTCCAGGGAGACCTCACAGGGATAATGGACTCAGCAACGGTGCCAGGGATGGTGGGACGTGACGGTATCGGCGTCACAGTGAGGAGGCAGGAGGCAGGGAGCTGGCCGTTGCCACGCTCACGCCTGGGGCCAGGCCTGGCCTCGGACCCTGGTCCTCTGCTCTTGTCCGGGGCCAACGCAGCGGCCAGGGAGGTGGAAATCCAGCTGGGGCCCTGCTCCAAAGAAAACTTTCCTGTGGTAGGAACTCCTCGACGTCCAAGACTTTTTATTAATATGTCAAATGTTTATGTTGGAATGCATGCCTTTCTTACTAAAATCTCATTCACTCAAAAGTCAAATGCCTTATTTTGTTACAAATACACATGGAAATTTGACAAAACCGTGGCCAAGCATAAATTGATATTTAGGTATCATTTGCATTTGTGTAAATCTGGTTGGGCTACCTGTGACTTTTAATGATCACTGTCTTTCCGAAGAGATTGGGTGGGTCCAGAAATATGTGCAGCGTCCTTACATGAATGTACATTTGATAACTGACAACTTGTTGGATTTGTAGAGCTAGTAGCTACTTGGTGAGATTTTTTTTTTTCTTCCTTTTTCTCTTCCTTCATATATTGGTCTGGGTTGTTTTAAACCTGGAGTAAAATAAAACACAGCCTTTTATCAAGGCACACGCTCTAGAACTCATGAGACGCTGAGGGACACAGAGAATCCAGGGCCACTGTGATGAGGCTGAGAATCCCTGTATAAAGTCAGTCTAAAGAGTTTTGCTAAGCTACTCTTTGACCAATCCCCTTTGACAATAGAATGCTTTCTGATGTAAGAATGTATTTGACTTGCTCGCTCAGTCGTGTCTGACTCTTTGTGATCCCGTGGGCTGCAGTCTGCCAGGCTCCTCTGTCCATGGAATTTTCCAGGCAAGAATACCAAAGTGGGTTGCCATTTCCATCTCCAGGGGATCTTCCCAATTCAGAGACCGAACCTGCATCTCCTGCCTCTGTCTCCTGCATCGCAGGCGGATTCTTCACTGCCGAGCCATGGGGAAAGCCCCAAGAATGGATTGACACGCCACAAAACAGTGTACTCCCCTCAACGCACCTGGGGTCCCACCTTTTATGATTAAATGGACCCCATGAGACGCACTGGGTTCATGTCAGTCATTCAGAAGTTGGGCCCAGGTCTGAATTTAGAATCTTTACATGCAGCGGTTGCTAACGCTTTGTAATTCCTTACTGGGAGCTTCCGCAGCAGGAAATCTATTACTATCTTTTCTGCCCAATAACTCCATGAAAGAGTTATCAGTGATGGTTCTTAAGAATCTACTTTCAATTTTCATTTAGAGACATTTAAATCATATGACTATAAGCTTCCTTCATCATTTTGCAAAAATTGACTATTAACTAGAGTATGAAAGACTTAACCCAGCCAGGATTGAACCGCAGCAGAGCTTTGATGTGGGGAAGACAGCCAGTGCTGAGACTCTCAGGCCATTCTGATGTAAATTGAAAGTTCTGACGGTCCGTAAGGAGAGTGGACGGAAACCTTAGGCTCGCAACAAAAGTAGGAGGACATTTATAGGTTGTGTTGTTTGAAGATAAAACAGTTTGGATTCAGTTCAGAAATGTTGCCTGTTTCCAAAGCAGTCTTACCAGATGGAACCACAGTGTTTTATGATGATTTTAAAACTGTCGGTTTCAGTGGGTGGTCTACCTGGGGGGCTGGGATTCGCCCTGCGGGCTGAGAAGCTCCTACTTGTTAGCACGGCACAGAAATCTGAGAAGTCCACCAACAGGAGTTTACACACTGAGTCGTGTTAACTTTTAGAAATGGGCTTTCCTGGAGGCTCAGACAGTCAGGAATCCACCTGCAGGGCAGGAGACCTGGGCTTGATCCCTGGGCTGGAAGATCCCCTGGAGAAGGGAAAGGCTGCCCGCTCCAGTGTTCTGGCCGGAAGAATCCCCACGGACAGAAGAGTCTGGCAGGCTGCAGTACCTGGAGTCGCAAAGAGTCAGACACCACTTAGCAAGTAACACCAGACTGCTACTATTAGCGTTTAGAAATAGACCCTGAACAATCTCTCTTTTTCTCCTCTTCCTTTTCTTTAAGGTGGCTGTAGTCCTCCATGTTTAACTGTGAACTATCAGTTGTTCAGTGAAGACAGGGTGCTTCCCAGCCTCTCCTTCGGGCGTGGGGTCCCCGCCAGCCCTTCCCCAGCCTCTCCTTCGGGCGTGGGGTCCCCGCCAGCCCTTCCCCAGCCTTCCCGTGTCCCCTCACTCTCTCCATCTGTCAGAAGCACAGGAGGCAGAGTCCCGAGTTCCCCCAGTTACGCAAAATTTGTGAAGAAAACTTCTCTTTCTGACTCTCGTTTTCTCATCTCAGGGTAGAACAGTGCTTTTTCTTCCCCAAGGCTGGGGCAAAATCATATGATTTTGCAAACCTCTTGTCTGGCTCAATGAGCTACAGTATGATTAAATGATTTCAGTGAAGTATATCAGACTACAGTTGTAAATAATTGACTACGAGTTCTATATTTCAATCCTTAGAGTGTCATTTATCCTTCAAAGAAGGGCAAGTGCATTCATAGGCAGCGCTTGTCCAGAGACCAGCAGCCTGCTCCCTGGCCTCAGGAAGCCTGGTCTAAGTCCATTTAATTCATCCCTGCCTTATCTAAGTCAGTAACACAAGAAAAAAAAGAGAACACTTATCTTCAGCAGCTCAGCAGTCGGGTTTTCTGCTGGCTCCCACGGGCATGGAGGGAACTCGCCAGAGGCTTCCAGGGCACAAAGTGAGAGTCTACCATTTTCAAGCTCTTCATACCCAGCTGGTTGTTTTCAAGCTGAATCTTCTGAAAGCGGGGCAGCGTCACTCGCGGGTTCTCCCCTTGATCCAGGCGTCCGTAGACTCGCACACCTACCCTCTCGCGGGTTCTCCCCTTGATCCAGGCGTCCGTAGACTCGCACACCTACTTCTGCGCCTGGCTCTGCTGTGCGTGCATAAGCAAGGGCTCAGTCACGTCCGCGTGTACGCGACCCCAGGGACTGCAGCCCACCCGCCTCCTCTGTCCATGGGGTTCCCCAGGCAAGGATCGTGGAGGGGGTTACCAGTTCCTGCTCTGGGTGCTCTCCCCGACTTCCGCTGAGCAGCCATCAGAATCCACCACAGGCCCATTTCTTCAGAAAAGCCTCTGAGCAAACACATCGGAGCAAGCGGCTCCCCTGAAAGGGCTCTGCTATTTTAACTTCCACTGAAAAGTCAGCGGGCTCTGGGATGACTTCTCCCTGGGTCAGCTCGGTGTGTGGCGCGGCCCACGTGGAGCATGCGGGGCAGAGGTGGGCGTTCAGACGGCAGATGCTCAGGGGGACAGGCCGTCACAGCAGCCGGTGGGGAGGTTGACTCTGGCTGGAGTCTGAGCTGCCCTCCACGGAGTGTCTGGCCAGACCGCTCTGAAATTCAGGAAAATAACGACCCAAAGCCCTTGGACATTGAGAAGGGAAAGTTGTGACGTGTAGAAATCCCCCTGAACTCGCCCATGTGGCCTGTGTTGGCGGAAGGCCAGCACCCCGGGCAGTCCCCTGGCGCCCTTGCTCACCTCGCCGTGGTCGCAGACGCTCGTGTGGCTGTTGTGGGGGCATTATTTTCCTGCTGGGTGGAGGCTGAGGCATCTGTGTGCCTGTTAAAAGTATTTTCTTCACTGAGCCCTTGTGCTGAAAGTCCCTTGTCCATTTAATTGAAAGCTGAGGTTAAAGTAGGAAAATTGAAGGGAGACGTTGAGAGGAAGCTTACTAAAAGAGATGAGCTCTTTAGCCTATAAAAACATGATTTTTGTTGACTTGGGGTTTCGTTTTGTTGTTTTCTTTCCTTTTTTATGAAACTCGGTATTGGGAGGGGGTGGTACGTCCCGCCTTTGAATCCGTCGACTGTGGTCAAACTGTGCCTGCCTCCCAGACTACTGCAGGCAGCCACACTGGTTTTAAAGACCAATAAAGTAATGCCGTTTCTTGTTTAATGCCATAAATTATGAATGACTCTTAAATTTCCATATGGCGCTGTTACCACGTGAAAACAGACCATCGCGGAGCCTCACGCCTCGGGCCGCGGGAGGAGCCTGCTGGCCCCGGGAGGCGCTCTCTGGCCCTTCCGGCGGCCGCCCTGCGGGACGGCAGCGGCTCGGGGCCTGTGTGGCTCCCACCAGGGAGGGCGCTGCTCGCTCGGGGCCAGGCACGTAGGACTCGCTCGATACACTCTCACTTGGATGACCGGGGGTGACCCTGCCGTGCATTCAGTCCCTTGCGGCGCCCCTAAATCGCTAGGATGTCTTTCCACGCCTGTTTGACAACAGGCACATAAGGAAGGGATGGCGCTTGTCAGTCCAGTGAGGACTTCCTCTTTATAGCCCAAGTGCCCGGTCAGCGGCCACCGCAGCTGCAGTACGTGGCCCCCGTGCCTGTCTCTGGACGCTCTCCTGTGACCCTCCAGGGGCCCACCAAGCAGGTCCCCCCCTCCCTCCCAACTCTGTGGCCTCTGTCCGCCCCCCACGACCCCTGCGTACGCTGTCTGAACGTCCATCCGCGATGGCCCGGCATGATCCATGGCCGGCGGAGGCGTGCCTGTGAACCAGCGTGGGTGGACCGTAACTCGCTGTCACATGAACCAGCGTGGGTGGACCGTAACTCGCTGTCACATGAACCAGTGTGGGTGGACCGTAACTCGCTGTCACAGGCCACAGCAGCTGGGAAGGCGGCCGCCCCCACCCGTCAGTGAGAACTGGGAGACGGCTCTGGCCTGCGCCCACCCAGGGCAGAGGTGCGCCTGCCCCACGGTTGAGAGGCTCTGGGGACACCCCCCACCCGCCCACAGCCATCAGATGTGCTGATGGGCATGAATGGGGTGGAGGGGGAGCCCCTCGCCTGCCTGCACCTGTCATCAGAGCCGATGGGAAGGGAAAGGTGGGGGGCCCCCCCCAGTGCTGTCAACCGGCTGACAGACAAGTGTAAGCGGGCAAGGCCCCCGGCCTCTTCTCGTCAGATAGGGCAGTCAATGCTTGATAGGCGAGTGGATGGGGTTCCGCTTGCCTGGCAGACTGAAGGGTGTACGTCGACTAGAGTGAAAGGCAGGGCTGGTGTGTGTGTGCGTGCGTGCGTGAACCTTTTTCTAATGTGGAGGCGTGGCCCCCATGCATGTCTTGGGCCATCCACTGAGCTGTAACGTTTGTCTTATAGCGACTGGGGCGAAAGCAACCTTTGTCCAAGCGGTTTTGCTATAAATGGGACTTTCACATAAATGTGCTTTTGGATATGAAGAAGGAATATGATAAGATATGTTAAGCCTGAGCTTCAGATTGATAAGACATAAATTTGGGTATATTATACATTTGGATATGTTATATTCTTTTCACATGGATAGCCAAAAATAGTAAGCTTGTGGTTGCTAAATTCTTCACCCAGTGGTTTTACTTTATTATTATTTTTTTCTTCGTTAGGTTAGAATTCCTTCACCCCCAGAGACATTTAAAGCAAGGATCTGGGTGCAGGTCTGAATCAGGAAAGTTTGTTTTTGATGAGAAATGCTGTGTACTTTTCAGTTAGGAGGCAATTGTACTGTATTGCAATGTTGAAGCTTCCACGTGAACCAGGCTATAGCCACGTTTTTATGGAAGCATAAGTCCTTCTGAAAATGGGTCAGGAGAGAAAGTGGGTGATTGAGCCCATCTCCCTGGAAAGGGTTCAGTAAGGAATAGCTGGGGTGATTTCTGACTCTGTACCTGGCCGGCTCTATGCAACCTGCAAAGAAGCACACAAAGTGTTTTAGTGATTCATTAGGTACACAAAATACATTCACTTAATAAAATCTCAAAAAATCTGCAATTTGGAGAAAGGAATGTAGCCAATTATTGCAACCCCATTCTGTTTCCATGAATAAAAGTGAAACACCTCTGTTCACGTGTCTGGGGAGTAGGATGTCCAGCTGCCAAGTGTCACTTTGAGATGGAGCCCTGTGTCGTTCCGAAGGTTAATTTAGATGAAGGATAAATTTTTTAAGGAGTGATGATTGTTCTCAAAATTTTCTAATTGCGTCCAGTAAAACTGATCACAAGATCATACAGTCTCAGAAATTTGTGCAGGAAGGTCTAACAGCCGATCTACCATTTGTAACCAAAATTAACCCATTTATCCACCAGTATACTTTCTTTAATCAAAAGATGACATGGGAATATTGATACTGGGAGACACAGCGGTTGACCCTGGTGGATAATCAGTGTCTCTCTCACACCATGAAATACGCTTGTTATTCCCACATTCGCAAGTCATTGATGAAGAGGGTGCCCAACCAGATGTTCAGAATTTGCTATGCTTTGCAGCTTTTTGCTTTGTTTTCATCTGGAGGGATATAGTGCTTTCCTGGACTCATTAGCAGAGATTCTATTTGTGTGTGCAAATGGGGTGTGGTAGCATGGAATTTGGTTCTTAAGGGTTGAGTTAAAGAGAAGATATCTCAGCTGGACCAGGGAAGAGAGGTCTTCATCCGTGCTAGATCTCCTTTTATTTTTCGGAAACTTAACCCCCTGGCCTAGACAATGTCACAGGCACATATTATAAGGCTGCTGTTGTGGGTTTTTTTTGAGCAATGATTGTTTCCTTCCTCTCCAGGCTAGTCTTTTCTTCAGGTATATAGCGTCCAGAAAAAGACAAGTGGATTCCTTGATGTCTTCCTTTTATGCTCTGTGCTGTTTATTTCACACCTGGAGCTGTGTGTCCAGTTTGGGGAGCCGCATGTAGGAGAAAAAATGAAAGGGAAGATCCCGGGGCTGGGGGGTAGGCGCTGCCACCCCTCGAAGTTCTTCGACAACATGACCTGAGTAATAGTTGAAGGTGCTAGAGACACTTAAACCAAGTGGTAGAATGTTTATCTGGGAAATTAAATTATTTGTAAGCTTTTCCTTCAAAAGAGACATTAGAAGACAGTCTGGGTCATCGTAGAGACCTGAGCTTGTATCATCCAATGGGTCAAGTTATAGATAACAAGCGTATTAGGCACTCAGTAATATCCGACTCTTTGCAACCCTATAGACTGTAGCCCGCTGTCCATGAAATTCTCCAGGCAAGAGTCCTGGCGGGGTTTCCCACTCTCTTCTCCAGGGGATCTTCCTGACCCAGGGATCGAACCCAGGTCTCCTGCATTGCCGGCGGATTCTTTACCATCTGAGCCACCAGGGCTGGTGAGCAAGGCACGGGCTCTTAGCGGTGCAACAGTCAGTAAGTGATTGTCAGAACATCTCAGGATGTTGGAAAGGAGCCTCCTTCCTTTCAGTAGGAGTCTGAAGTCCGAGGGTTTAACAGCTTCCTCTCTTAGTATAGGATTCAATCATAACGCTATCTAGAATACTTTGGGTCAGAATGAAGCCAGATTTTCCCTGTTCATTACAGATTGTTTGGGCTTTTATTTTTTTCAGACTTAACACTATGAAGGTTTGTTCTTAAACATAATAGAAGAGATTTATCAAGTTTTCTCATATTAAGGCACAAGTTGATTGCATATTCAGTTTGGGTGGTTATATGTCACCTTGAAGACAACCAGCTAATATGAAAGAAAAATGGAATGGGCTTTAAAATGGTAAATTTTGACTGCCTGATAAATAAATATACCCTAAAGATTCAATAATTCATCACTTTGAGTTATTTATCTCTCTCGAAAGATTTCTGAAATCATTCTTTACTGTTTCGCTTGATTAATTCTTTGATCTCCACGATGAAGATCGCTTTATCCATGGTCACTGCACAGGCTGAGTTATTAAACAGACGACGGGGGATAAGCAAGTTGATGTTAATCAGTTAAAACTGTAAAGAGGCTGGGTGAGTGTGCTGGGAACGACAGGTTTCATCCACCCACGGTTTGGAGAGCAGTGGCTGCTGTGTGCTTGTCTATCCATGAAGTCTAAGCGGCCGGTTTGCAGGCAAGCTGGGGACCGGCGCAATGCTAGCTACTTGCGGAGGGAATGCCTAGAGTACCTACTTGAACTTCTTTAGGGCAATCAGTTGCCAGTCTTTTTATGTGATGCCACCTAAAATATATACACCTTCATTTTTATTGTAGTAAAACACACATAACACAGACTCTACCATGTTAACCATTTTTCAGCTTTGATTCAGTGACCCTGAGCACATTCGCATTGTGGTGTAACTTTCACCACCTACCACTCACGGGATTTTTCATCTTCTTAAAATTTAAACTCTGTAGCCACTAAATGTGAAGAAGGCAATGGCACCCCACTCCAATACTCTTGCCTGGAAAATTGCATGGACTGAGGACCCTGGTAGGCTGTAGTCCATGGGGTCATGAAGAGTCGGACACGTCTGAGCAACTTCATTTTCACTTCTCATGCATTGGAGAAGGCAATGGCAACCCACTCCAGTGTTCTTGCCTGGAGAATCCCATGGACGGGGGAGCCTGGTGGGCTGCCCTCTATGGGGTCGCACGGAGTCAGACACAACTGAAGTGACTTAGCAGCAGCAGCAGCAGCCACTAAATAAAGGGCCCCATTCCTCCCGCACCTCCAGCCCTGGCAACCACTATTTCATTTTTGTCTTTATGAATCTGCCTATTTTAAGGCCCTTGTATAAATGGAGTTACGTAGCACTCGTCCTTTTGTGTTTGCTTATTTCTGTTAGTGTGTCTTCAGGTTTCAGCCATGTTCTGGCATCTGTCAGAATTCCATTTCCTTTTTAAAACATTTTTTATTGTAGTATAATTGTATATATTTGTATTTTATTGTAGTATAATATTGTATATAATTACAATGTTATGTTTTAGTTGCCAGTCTTATTGAGAGATGAAAACAGTGATGATGCTTGAAGTTTAACTGTGGTACCTAAGTGAAATTGTGGGAAGCAGGTAGACCTTTACGCATCACAGTCAAGAAAGCTGTTTTTCCACAGCAAGAGTTGGGTACCTTTGCAAGGACTAAATTAAATCCTGTTTTTCATTGTTGTTAGTATATTATAGGAAAGTTGCATATGAGTTATGGCACCTTGACAATTCTCAGACATTCTCAATCAGGATCCAGAATACCATGGAAAAGGCAGGTGGTGGGAGACCAGTTTGACAAAGGTGGCCGGAGGAGACCTAGAAAACCCCTCTGAACACGCGGAGACCTGAATCGTGAACCCGCCTCCTCAAAGCTGCCTTTTCTCTTAAGTGGATAAAGCGTCCTGTATGGATGAACAGTGGCTGATAGAACATCTCCAGGTAGAGGAAGTTTCCTCTGATAGAAAGATCAGAATGATGTGTGATGAATAAAGATATAAGCACGTGATTAATGCTTGACGCCGCTGGGTGACTACTTATTTCACCCACGTGGTTGTACACTCGCCTCTGGAAATGGGTCCAGGGCAGAGGAGCAGCGAAGGGCTGAGGGTCTTCACACTGTACTGTGAGGAGGGGTCACAGCCCTTGAAAGAGAAAGCCACTTCAGGTGCTTGGCACAAGAGACGAGGGGTGAGCGGTGGCCTTCTCACTGCTCCCCCACCGCCACCCCGCCCCTGTTCCGTTCCTTCCTCTCCCTTCTATTGTGAGGCCCGAACGGCTCAACAATTTTCATGTGATGGTTATAGAGGGGACATTCAGCTTCATTTAACAACACTTCCCCGATTATAGCAAATGATTTTTCTGAAAAGGAGGAAAGAGGGATTCAGGGACGGCTGCTGGGGCCCTTGCTAGGCAGATATTTACCACTGGTCTTGCAGGATGGATGCACAAGGTCTTCTGAACTTACTTGCCCATGAAATCCTTTTCCATGGACTACTTACTAATATCTCAGAATGCAGTATGGAAAACTCCCATTCACTTTTATCAATTCGCTTACCAAACCCTTTCCCATGGACGAGGCACCAACAAGCATGGTCCTTGGCCAGGTCTGAGTCTCTGACATTCTAAATCAGCAGAGACAAACGGGTGGCGTTTTACCCTTGCGACACTTCTCTTCTAGGATGAGCACTGAACAAGGACTGCCATGATCCCCGAGACGCATCCGAAGTTCCCGTTTTGAGAAATGTCTTAAGAAAAAAGATGCTAATGATCCAGTAACTTCAAGAACTACTTCAAAGCTGACCTGCTTGCTCAGATGTCCAACCCACGTCATGGAGATCCAGAGAAATAATGACAATTCTGGAAAAGCGTTAAAGGAAGGAAGGTTTAAAACAAAGACATGCTTGTCTTTAAACTAGAATTCAACAACCTAACGGACATTGAATTGTTGTTGCTGCTGTTGTTTCAAGCTGCAGAAAAGCCTCCCGCACGCTAGTTTTCTGGAACACACTTGGGAACGTGCTGACCTGCAGACGTCAGTTCAAAGCTTCTCTGGGAAGCATGGTTGTCTTAGCTTCCTATCTTTCCAGCATTCAGGAGATTGTGAAGCAAGAACAGGGAGGAACCTTAATCGAAGACCCCCCTGGAATTCTTCAGGAGAGTGAAACAAAGCCTGAGGTAGGATTTAACTACCTCTACTTTAAACTGAGCTGCCCTCAATCTCTGCTTTGCAGCCCTTTCTTTCACACCTGGATGCCTGTCGTGGAGGACGCTGGGAGCCTGGCTCAGACATGCCAGGTTATAACTGGGCTCGTTAACATCCGGGGTGTGAGAAGGCACTTGATGCCCGTGTGGGTGCTTCTGGGGTAGCTGCTCTAGTTACAACATAAGTGCATCTGATCTTGACATAGCGCAGCAAGTTGACACAGCTGGATAAGTGACAGCATCACTGCGGAGGGATTTTGAGTTTATTCGCATATTTAGACTTTAAAAACGATCAGGAACTAGGCGGTAGTAAAGTAGGACAATTGCTTATCATTCTGTAGCAAACTATCTCACAGTCTGCCTCAAAAATTATGCCACTGGAAGCTAATGCACAAGGACTCCTTGTTTAACTAGATTTGTGCTGGTTTATGGAAAACAAACCAGACAAGTCTTTCTTCATCCTTAAATCTTTAAAATCATTGCCTGCAAGGGCTATAAGGCTGTTCTCCCACCCACCCCCTCTCCAGAGTCAAACTTCTAACACTTTTCATTGGATGTTGTAATAATTGCAAATATCAAGACACTGTTCGTCGTGTGATTAAGTTTAACACATAACAATTGTAGGTTATACCTATCTGATGGCTGAAATTCTTTTATCAAAATTTTTATTGACATTATCACCATCATCATTAATATTAAAATAAGCTGACATGGCAACGGCCCAGTAATTTCAAACGTATCCATGGAGATATTTTATAACTAATAACCTATAAAATGAGCAACTTTATTTTAAAAACTAAAGCACTATAAAATNGTATCCATGGAGATATTTTATAACTAATAACCTATAAAATGAGCAACTTTATTTTAAAAGCTAAAGCACTATAAAATAATTTATAATTTCCATTTGTTTTATTTGTGCTCTCAGAAAAAATTTCAGTTACCAAGAGAATGACTTTTACAAGAAGAACATCTGTGAAAACTGAGTATTTACCACCTATTAGGAATTTTGTAACTGTTATCTCTGATGCATACAAGGCCTGAAGGTTTTTACGGCGAGGGAACTGAGCCATGGAGTGGTGACCAGCAAGGGACAAAGCCAAGGTCACAGGTACCTCTGGTCCTTTCTGTAAGGTCGGCAGCCACACAGTAAGTCTCTCCAGGGACAAAGCATCAGATGCGCCTAAAAGAACTCTATGTAATGCACTGTAAGTGTCCTAAATGGAAAGGAAATCCAAAAGACAGGATATATACATGTACACACACACACACACACACATATTCCCTGGTGGCTCAGAGCGTAAAGATCTGCCTAAAATATAGCAAATCTGGGTTCGATCCCTGGGTGGGAAGGATCCCATGGATAAAGGAATGGCTACCCCCTCCAGTATTCTTGCCTGGAGAATCCCATGGACAGAGGAGCCTGGCGGGCTACAGTCCATGGGGTTGCAAAGAGGCAGGCGTGATTGAGCAACTAATACGCAGACACACAGACACAGACACAGACACACACACAGACACACACACACACAGACTCACACACACACACAAACACTGCTGTTTAGTTTTGCCGTGCAGTAGAAGCTGACTCAACATTGTACAGCAGCTAAACGCCAATAGAAATTAACTAAAAGAGAAAGAAGCGCAGAAACCGCCCCAGAGTCAGAATGATTTTGTTACAATAACAATAATATCATTAAGCTTATCAGCTTAAACTTAATGATAATATTTTACTCACTTACATAAAAAAATACTTGGTTATCCTTACTTACAAAAAAAGTACAAAATTGCGGAGGGAGACTGTCGTCTTGCCTCCATTTGCCAGTGCTCAGAAGCCCACCGGGGGCCAAGTGGAGAGCTGCCCTCAGCTCCTGGCGGAGCGCCGCGCACGTCAGTATGCGCACTCCTCAGCAGCACTCACCTCGAGCGTTTCCCTTCCATTCAGCTGAGACACACCAGAGCCTGGCCTGCCACCAGCTGGCACCTGTCCCTCGGGTATTCCTCCTGAGGTTCCAAGGATTGCAGAGAGACTGACTCCATTTCCCCCGAGCCCCCAGTGCTGCCCTCAAACCTGATAGACTTTCCATATCCTCAGGCTTTCTCTTGTCAAACCCTAGTTATTAGTTTTAATATATACTCATCATCAGTCGGAGAAGGCAATGGCACCCCACTCCAGTGCTCTTGCCTGGAGAATCCCAGGGACAGAGGAGCCTGGTAGGCTGCAGTCCATGGGGTCGTGAAGAGTTGGACACAACTGAGTGACTTCACTTTCATTTTCCGCTCTGGAGAAGAAAATGGCAGCCCACTCCAGTGTTCTTGCCTGGAGAATCCCAGGGATGGGGAAGCCTGGTGGGCTGCCGTCTGTGGGGTCGCACAGAGTCGGACACGACTGAAGCGACTTGCAGCAGCAGCAGCAGCAGCAGAGAAGCAAGCAAGTAGAAAGAATCCTCTTTAAAGGGTTAGTATCTTTCCTCTTCTACACAGGATGGTGAATTTATTTCTTAATTTATTTCTTTTCCTCTTCTGGATCCGTTTCAGAGGTTAAGCAATCAACACAGGTGGTAGCTCTCCTTAGCACGGTGCGGTCGAGAGCTTACGTAAACCCAACAGCACACAGAGTTACCATGTTGTCACTTAGCTTTTCAGAAAAAGATCATACCAAACTCGTTACACTGAAATTGAGTTTTCTTACTTCATACAGCATCCCGGGCATTCTCCCAGCCAAGAGCTGTACACATCATTCTTGCTAATCGTGCAATAATATTTCTCTCAGTCCTGGTTTTTTTTTTTGCTGATACACACATACAATATTCTTGTTCAGGTATTCTTACATATTATTGCTTTTTACATTTCTGGATCTTATTTTACCAAAAGCAACAAAGACTGTTGAAAAAGAGTACACGCATCTTTGTTGAATAAGTAACTCTCTAACAGGCTGTAGCAATTCAAATTCATACCAATAATTTATGAAAATAACTATTTTCAAGCACTCTCATCCATACTAGCCATACTGCATTTTAACAATTTTGCTATTTTAGGGGAGTTTTTTTTAAAGCTTTATTATTACTGTCTTGATCTGCATTTCTCTGATAATGGAGTTCAGCTTCTTTTCACATGTCTACTGGCCACTTGGATTATGTTCTCTATGACTCAACGCTGCATAAAGTATTTTTTGGTTGTCTTTTTCTTTGCAATTTGTAAAATACTGGTGATACATACTCTTTGCTGCTTGTGTATTTTGCAAATATTATTTTCCAGGGCATTGTTTGTCTCTGATTATTTATATTATTTTTTTTACCATATTTTAAATGATCAGGTGGCATCACAAACTTGATGGACATGAGTTTGAGCAAGCTCTGGGAGTTGGTGATGGACAGGAAAGCCTGGCATGTTGCAGTCCAGGGGGTCACAAAGAGTTAGATGTGACTGAGCAACTGAGCTGAACTGAGAGGCGGTCAGACAGATCTGCCTTTAATTTATGGCTCTTTGTTTGCTAATCACACAAATATCTTCCAAACACTCGTCAAAATTTCTGTATGTTTTTGAAGATTTTGTTTGATTATGGTATAAGTAGACATTTAGCTCTGTTTTCTTCTGAATGAACAACATATTATGCCAACACTATTTGTTCAGTACCCCCGTGTCACCATCCTGGACTGAAATAGCTCTTTCATCATCCTGTTTCTGCACACACTTACTTTTTATTACGGGCTCCTGTCATGCCAGCGGTGCCGCTTGTTACATTAGTGGCTTCATGTAATAGACTGTCAAGTTCTTGACATTTAAAATCTTACAGTTACTCTAGAATATGTGCTTTCCCATATAGCTTCATTTAGATTCAGCTAGGCGAAGAAGAAACAGTTACCCTTGAAGCTTTAATAATTCACTCAACAGAGGAGTTAACTAACTGTTCCTCTTGCAAACTCCCCAGGAGTGGGCGAGTGCAGCGCTCCCCCAGCTGAGGTCCACAGAGGCAGGTGTGCAGCGCTGCCCCAGCTGAGGTCCACAGAGGCAGGTGTGCAGCGCTGCCCCAGCTGAGGTCCACAGAGGCAGGTCCTCTTTGTGGCACGCGCGGCTCTGCCATTTCAAAGCGCAGCTTCTGAATTTATCTATACAAAAGAAAAGTGAATAAACACGTAATCCTCAAATACAGTCTGTTGGCCAAGCTAGTCACGTGGTTTCAACCAGAGCAGACTGTGGTATGCATGTAGAATGTGGAATTTCAGTGAACAAGACTGTCTTGCCTTGCACGTGGCCTGTCAAACAATTCTGTTCAGTTCAGAATAAAGCTTTCTTCTGATATATATGTGTATATTGTTTGGGAAGAATTAGTATTTTTATGATTTTAAGTTTTCCTACCCAAGGAAATGATATTTGTGGCTAATATATGCCAGTCCTGTTTTATGTTCTTTACTAGGATTTATAGTATGGATCTTTTATCTTTCTTATTAAACATATTCCTAGGTATTACACAGTTGTTGTTAGATTGGAAAAATAGAATAATCTGTTCTCATTTTCATTTCTAATTATTGAAAGTATAGAAGAAAACTATGGCTTTGTATATTTATTTTATATCCAGCCACCTTACCAAATTTTATTCTATGGGCTAGTAATTTGCTTTACTTTCTTTTTTCTGGGTCAATTTATTTTTAGTGAGGTGTAATTGATGTATGATATTATATTCGGTACAGGTCTACAGCATAACGATTCACAATTTTTTAAAGATTGTACTCCATTCATGGTTATAAAATACTGGGTATGGCCTCTGTGTTGTACAGTGTGTCCTTGTGGGTCGTATGTTTTACACGTGGCAGTGTGTACAGCAGCAGTATTCCGTCGTGTACGTATACCACATCTTCTTTATTCATTCACCTGTTAATGAACACTTACGTTGCTTCTGTATCTTGCCAGTTGTGAGTGAGGCGGCTATGAATCTTTTCAAATTAGTGTTTTCTTTTATCTTTAGTACACACCCAGAAACAGAACTACTGTGTCATGTGGTAATTCTAATTTTAGATTTTTGAGGAACGTCCGTACTGTTCTCCACAGTGACTGCACCAACTTATATTCCCACCACCAAGGTTTGAGATTACCTTTTTCTCCATTCTAGTATTTCTAATTAGTTTTTGCTTTTGTTCTGCTTTTCTGAATATAAGATGTCATCCATAACTAGAATGGATGTGTTTCCTGTTCTCCAGTACACAAGCCAATTGTTTGAGATTTCTTGGGATATTATCTGGATTCTGTAAAATACATTTGTGTAATTGTGATGTTCTTTTTTTTTTTTTAACACTATCCCCCAGACATCTCCATCTTGCACTCTCTTTGAAAGCCTGGATATGATCCACCACAAAGCTTTCAACTCTCCTGAACATTTCCTAACCTTCCCTGTCTTCTTCTTATACTGCCAGAGCCTCAGGTCCTAGTTTCATCAGGCTGATCATATTATTAGAGTATTTTTATCATCGTCCTCTTTGACTCTGAGATCTTCAGAGGTGTATTTTTCCACCAAAATTTAGCAAAGACGCTCCTTTCACTAAAGCATTCAGTGGGCTCTCATTGCCCACAGGATAAAGGGAAGGCTTCTTCTCTCAGGGCCCTTCACAGCCTGGCATGTGTCCACTTAGAGGCCATTACCCATGCTGACACATCCCTGTGGACACGTCTCTGCCAAGCACAGGAGCACTGCCCACTGCCTGACATTTCCTCTCCACGTATCTCCGTTTCAAACTCTGCGCACAACTCTCGCGTGTTGCTCCACTGACTTCCTTGCTGCAGGCATGTGACTTCTTGATTAGTGTTACACTTTCAGAAACGGTATGAAACCTTGTTTTTGAGTTGATTGTTGGGATGGTCTGTAACACGTGGGAGCCACATCTCTGACCCACCTCTGGATGACGCTTTTCCTCCTATGCAGTGAATTACTTGATTCAAGTGCGAGGAGCCCGAAGAAGCTGACCAACTGAAAAGGGTTCATTGCAGCATAAAGCAATTGTGGACTCTGTGACAGGGCAGTGAATTAAACTGATCTTTTCAAACTAGGTTTTTTTTTTTCCTAAAGGAGATATAAACGGAACGGCCCTGGAGAGAATGGGGCTAGTGTAGCTAAGGCCAGAGATGTGAGCAGACAGACAGAAGCTTACCTTTCATCGTTTAAAGACTATTCACCCAGAAACAGGACTTCTCAGGTGGTGCAGTGGCAAAGACTCTGCCTGCTGATGAAAGGGATGCTGGAGACTGATTTGATTCCTGGGTTGGGAAGATCCTCTGGAGGTGGAAATGGCAACCCACTCCAGTATTCTTGCCTGGTAAACCCCATGGACAGAGGAGCCTGGAGGGCTGCAGTCCACGGGGTCGCAGAGTCGGAGGTGACTCAGCAGAACCTGTTGCCAGGATGAAGTTCCATGAATTCAGATTTCTGTTTCACTCACTTACACAGGCAAACCTTGTTCTACATTTCGCTTTATTGCACTTCACAGACGTAGCATATTTTAAAAATTGAAGGTCTGTGGCAACCCTGAGTCAAGAAAGTCTTTTGGCACCATTTCCCCCCCAAAAGCATTTGCTCCCTTTGTGAGCAAGATGTGACTCTGTCACATTTTGGTAATTCTTGCAATATTTCAAACTTTTCAGTTATCATCATTTGTGTTACGGTGACTGTGATCAGTGATCTTTGATGATACCAGTACAACTCGCTGAAGCCTCATGTGATGGTTAATGTTTTTTAGCAATAAAATATTTTAACTGAAGATAGACACTTTTTTAGTCTTTATAATGCCATTGCGCACTTAACAGACTCCAGCAGAGCATAAGCATAGCTTTTGTATGCACCAGGAGACTGCAGCACTCGTGTGACCATCTTTGTTGCGTGATTTGCTTTGTTGCCGTGGTCCGGAGCCAAGTCCACCGTGTCTCTGTGGTGCCCTGTGTGCATCTGAGAGCTCCTTGCTTTCCCCAGCATACTGAGACATGTGTCCTATTCCTCTTCAGCTCTCTCATTCCAAGGAGGAGAAGGAGGAAGGAAAACCTAGTCTCCAGCCAGCTCGCAAAGCAGCTACTGTCCGCACTGCGCTGTTCAACCCTCCTTTCGTTCCATCTGACACTTCTTCCAGTCACCTGTTTTCTCCAGAACTGGTAATATTTTCATGTGATTTTGATTCTATTTTAAGACAGTTATAGAGGCTTGGCTTCAGGTCCTTATCATTCAGTTTTCCATACATAAACCCTCTACAGGGATTCAAGTTCAGGGATGTCTTCCAGGAACAGATTCACAGGGGCAGGGAGAGTAAAGATGCCGCAAACATGAAATTATCTTCATTCTTATCTTGAGAAGGAACCACCAAGAGTCAGCCTAGAGTCTCCCTCCTAGATTAAAACGGCGCGTGGTGACCACCTACCGTGTGTATAGACCTCACGGTCACAGGAAAGGCGTAGGTCCCCGGGGGTGGCGTTGCCTCTTCTTCGGTAGCTGTGAATCTGGATCCTTCAGCAGCACTGACTTGAGATCAGTTTGCAGGGGTCCTCCCTTTCTCTCCTGGTTTCTTTTTCAGTGCTCCTATTTCTCCTGGGTTCCCTCACCCTGCTGCTCTCCACCCAGGTGCCCTTGCCCAATGAAATCTCTTGCTTTGTCAGCAGATGTGTCTGCTTGGACAATTCATTTCCGAGTGTTAGACAAGAGCCCAGTTTCAGGCCCTGGAAGGAGTTCCTCTTCCTGCAATAAATGGTGACTCTGGTGGGATTCTTCTTTGCTGAGACTGACACCCTGACCACTCAGGGTACTCAGGGGCCAGCTTGCCTGCCAATGGTCCCGACCCAGTGGCCGCAACTGGGACCCTTTTGTCCCTGGTCTCTTCCTGACGTGGACAACTAGCCAGAGTCCCCGACCGGTAAGGAACAAGAGACTTTATTGACTTCTCTCCCCTTCCCTCTCTCTTTCCTCTCCTTAACCCTTCCTACCCTTCCCTGCTTTTCTAGTCCCCTGGTCCTGGATGCAGGAATCTGGTCGAAGGGCCCTCAGCCTGAGCTGAGGATTGGAGACTGATCACCTCCTCTTTGCAGAGAACTCGAATTCTGGTTCTGATCTGGTCTGATTTCTGGTAGGGCCGAGTTCCAGTCCTCCCTTCTCTGGAGGCCCAGGGAAAAGTCCCATAATGCCTGGGCATCTGTAGGTGGCAGGAGACGTCTGTAAGGCCACCCCTTTTGCCCCTCCTGCCTCCTCCTCCTTCTTCTTTTAACCTGGCTTCCTTTCCTCCCTTGAAATCTTTGATGTTAGTACTTGGATCTGAAGTTCTGTGTCACTATAGGAGGTTTTCTGAGAGACTGTATTTCTGCTTGCAATGTGGGAGACCTGGGTTCAATCCCTGGGTCGGGAAGATCCCCTGGAGAAGTAAATGGCAACCCACTCCAGTATTCTTGCCTGGAGAATCCCATGGATGGAGGAGCTTGGTGGGCTACAGTCCACGGGTCGCAAAGAGTCAGACACGACTGAGCGACTTCACTTTCACTTTTATTTTATGTTTATTTCTCAGAAAAAAACTCAACATCTTGGGCAGATTCTGAAGCACAGACAAGAATGGAGAGAGAGCTCTTGTCGGGAAAGCAGGAGAACTGAGCCACACCTTGTGTCCACGGTGTGGCCCAGCCTCTGCAGGGAAGGTGGTTACGAAACCTTCTCTAGCAAGACGCGGTCATCTGGCCCCGTGCAGCAGGCTGCGGTTCACAAGGAAATGAAAGCGGTGGTCACTGAGTCGTGTCCAACTCTGCAACCAGGCTCCTCTGTCTATGGGATTCTCCAGGTGAGAATGCTAGAGTGGCTAGCCATGCCCTTCTTCCAGGGATCTTCCCAACTCAGGGATCGAACCTGGGTCTCCTGCACCGCAGGCAGGTTCCTTACCATCTGAGCCACAGGGGAAACCCAGTCGCACTATCTGAAGGGTTTTACTTTATTTCTTAATTTCATGGCCTCAGTGCTCCCTGAATCTCCCTCCGAAGGGGAAGCCAACCCCAGCTGAGACATGCCCCACCCCTCCCCTCTCTGTGGTCGGATCCCCAGTGTCTTCAATCAGCTCAGCTTGGAAAGCCGCCCCAACACCCAGCTGGAGGACTCCCCGTCCTGATGTGAAGCTGAGAGCTTTGGTTCAGTGTGGATCTTCTTTGTATGAATTTGATCTGATAAACCTTTGCATTATGACGTCATTTATCATACCCTGGTCTCTGCCTTCATTTTGTACCTGTGGTTAGCGTATAACTAGTCCGAAACCTAGTCCCAGTCCTCAGTTTAACAAAGAATCCTAGGAACCACTAAGAGTGTTCACCAAATTGTCTGAGGGCTGCAGATATTTTAGAAGGTAGTTAATTTTTACTTTCTATGCTTTGTGGTTATCCACAAAGAGTAAAAATATCTTTATTTTACGTGAGAGAAGAGGGGAAAATAAGGGCTAAATAATTTTGCTAGATTATTCCAAACCCAGGCCAAAATACCGACAATTTTTAAAATGAACAATAAATTTACTGAACAAGTATATTGTCAGGTGTGGTAGGAAAATGAAACTCAAACTGTGACCTTTTAAGCCTTCCATCAGATGCTTAGTCGCTGATGGAGGAGAAGGCACTCAGAAGCTAGCTTCGACAGTCCCTGACGGGGGCGCCTCCTTCTCTTCTGGAAAACAGATTATCCGAAGAACACGGTTGGCATCTCAGGACCAGAGCTCCCATGAGGTTCTCTCTGATCAGGAAGTGCTTCCCTGAAAACGTAAGTGTGCTTTCAGTTACATCCCACAACCGTCCAGAAAAAATATATTTTAAAGCTTTTTTTTTAACAGAAAAAAATTGTTCTATCACCTTTTGTCTACTAAAACTATTAAGCCATGGATTTTTTGCAGGAGCAAGGCCTTAGAAAGGATCTCATACAAATCCATAAAATTGATAGATGAGGAAACTGAGGCTAAAAGGAAAAAAAGGTGAATTTTGTTGATTGGATTTCCTTAATCTCACTGAGGGATCCTTATTGATTCTCAGAGAGGCTAAATGTCCGGGATTTTGTGCCTTAGGCTTGAAGCTAACACATTTTTTTCTTTGAAAATGATTTGTCCCTTACTTGAAAATCCACGATGCTGGTCCTGCTCCATCCTCTGCGGAGGGAACACTGCCAGCCTTGGTTCACGGTCTCCCCGGGTAGCAACTGACTCCAGAACATTCTGAACACAAATGAGGACTGACCTTTGCCATGTTTGCGTCTTTAGCCCGCTGAAGCACTGGGCAATGCACTGCAGTGAAACACTTACTAACGAAAAGTGGGGCAAATCCAGCTCATTATCAGTCATTTAAATTTGGTCTCTTTCTAGAAATATAACCACAGAAATTTTTTTAAAAATTAATGGAATAGACACAGAAAAAAAAGATTTCATAGGCCAGGCACCTTGGAATCCAGTGTTCCTATTGCTTAATTTTTCCGTCCCTAGTGTTCTTTTTCGTGACTCGCTTGCTGTTGGATATCTTTCAGAATTATTTTTTCTTCATTTTTCTGAAGTTTTATTGAAATACAGTTAATTTACAATGTTTTATTAGTCTCAGATATACAGTAAAGTGATTCAGTTATGCACACACACATATATAAATATATATAGTCTTTTTTTACAAGAATTCTCAGAATTCTTATTTTGAACATTTCAGAGTTCCTTTCACGCCCTTGTAAGTGTGTGTGTGTGTCTGTACATAAAATACTTAATGCACATTTTGCATAGATATCCATTAATGTAAAATATTCTTCTATAAATCTTCAAAGGTAAAGCGTAGGAACTGCTGTGAAAACACCCAGAGCCGGCTCCTTCATACGGCACAGCACAGGGCACAGACGGTGAGCTCCAGGAAGTCAGGATTTCTGCCTCTCACTCAGCACTTTCTCTACGGAATCTTAGTGCTGCCCCTGGCAGAGGGCAGCCGCTCAGTAAACATTTAATAACGAACGGTTAGATGTAAAGAGAAATACGTGAATGCTGCCAAATTTCTTATCTTTGTCCTTTCACGGGAGAGCTTTGGTATTTATAAGCTTAATGGTGAGTGTAGATGGAGAATACGTTGTCATTTTATGTACGGTCATTCATGGAATTTAAAAGGCAGACAATGTTTAATTAACTAAAGTGATGTCAATAAAGAACAATAAAAATATAATCCCTGTAAGAATTTTTTGTGGAAACAATGGGTGCCATCAGACTCTTTTCCACACACTGATCCTTGTCATTTCTCCATGATTTAGGTCTGTAAAGCTATCTAAATATCAGAAATGTGAATAATTGCTTTTTTACTTATCTGTCTTTTGGACTTCTGGAAGGATACTTAAAGGATATTGGAAGGAGAGTACAAAATGAAAAAGAAAATAATGCTAAGTGCTATTTCCAATTTCACTGGTGCAACCAGAGGAAGGCTTGGCCCAGGGGATGTGCCTTGTATAACCCAGTACTTCAGCAGCCACCCTGAGGTCCTCAGCCATGCAGACGTGCATTTACACAGACTCAGATTTAAGGCTCATTGGAAAAGACCCCAACGATGGGAAAGACTAAGGGCAGGAGAAGGGGGCGATGGAGGATGAGATGATTGGATGGCATCACCGACTCAGTGGACGTGAGTTTGAGCGAACTCTGGGAGATGGGGAAGGACAGGGAAGGCTGGCATGCTGCCGTCCACAGGGTCACAGAGAGCTGGATATAGCTTAGCAACCAAGCAACAATAACAGACTTAAGGAGGTGCCAGCATCCTCGGTCATCAGGATAATTCATATTTCATTGTAATATTAAAAGGAAAATAAAACCACTGCCAAAAAATTCATATTAAGTGAAATATCGCAGCTTTAAATAAAGACCAGATCAGCAGAAGGTCATTAAAGCTTCTGATTGTCTAGCCAGCATTGAAAAATAAAAGCAAATTGATGAGAAGCACAGGGTAATTTTAGAGAAGGCAATGGCACCCCACTCCAGTGCTCTTGCCTGGAAAATCCCATGGATGGAGGAGCCTGGTGGGTTGCAGTCCATGGGGTCGCTAAGAGTCAGACATGACTGAGCGACTTCACTTTCACTTTCTACTTTCATGCATTGGAGAAGGAAATGGCAACCCACTCCAGTGTTCTTGCCTGGAGAATCCCAGGGACGGGGAAGCCTGGTGGGCTGCCGTCTATGGGGTCGCACAGAGTCTGATACGACTGAAATGACTTAGCAGTAGCAGCAACAGGGTAATTTGACCAGGGTCAGAGGGAGGGGTGGGGTAGGTCCCGAGTTAGACCTCTTCTCTGGATTGGACTTCCTAACTCTAAGTCTCTCCTGGGAGAATAAATTCCTCTCTAATCAAAATTTTCCCATCCAAAATCTTCTCATCTCAGGCATACATTTATTCAAAAATGATGTACGTACTATTTGCAAGTTTCATGTAATACCATTTAAAAATATCTACCATCTGTGGGAACCAGCCCTTTTAAGTATTTAAATACTTTGGTTTAAAAAAAAAAATGTGGTCTGCCTAATACTTATTTATACTATACAATGAAAATATTAATTTTGGTCCTACAGAATAACTCCATAATTAGCACAACCCATCATTATGTGACTTCTGATCAGCCAGGAGTCTAATTAAGCAACTTGAAATATAAGAGCTACATATAGTAAAATTTGCAGAAAACTTGGCCTGTCAGTCATTGCACCTTATCCTGAACATGGGTGTTAAAATAGCAGTGTTCTCTCCAGTAGATAATGAATCCTTGTGATGGTCACTGCACCGCCTTGGAGGGTGATTTCTCTCCAGCCTCAGGAGATGGGCTAAGATCCATAGATGCCATGTGGTGTGTTTGACACAGAGGCTCAGGCATGCTGCCCAGGGGTGGGGGCTTGTGTATTTGTTGCTAAGATTTGGGACACTTGTGTATTTAAGATCTTTGGTTTCTTACAAATGTCAGATGAAATAAAGCCTCGTGAAATGTGTGTGTGTGTCTGTATGCCCAGCATGTTTCCAAATTCTTCTGGAACTTTCTGCACACTCTCTGTGGGCCTTCGGCATCTTCACTGCTGACAGCCCAGTGGTCCTGGCTCCCTGATTCCAGGGGTGCTTCCCAGCACCTCCATATCCTCAGGGCTGCCCTCTGGGGGCTTCCCTGCAAGAGCCCCTTGCTTGGAAGCCGGGTCCTCCTCAGGGAGACCCAAGGTGACCCTGCAGGGTTGGCCCAGCCACCCCAGGAGCCTGCTCCTGGCACACAAGTTTGGGGGCCCACCTATAAGCCATTCCCTGCAGCGATTTCAGGTCAGGACTTGGGGCATTAGGCAAATTACACCCCAAGGGGAAGCTGGAAAAGAGGAAGACACAACCTCAATCCTCCCCACGCCTTAGCTCTTAAAAAGAAAAAGGAAAACAAAAAGACTTGATCCAAACATCCATGTCTGCAGAAACCCCTTTTTTGTCAAGTCCCCAGCCTCATCACTGAACTTACAGATGAATGTGGTTCCAGGCATCAAATGAGCCACCAGCCTCTCGAGTCGGCTGGGTCACGAGTGTCCTCTGACTAAGGGCAGGCCCTGTGCCCGGCACCCTGCACGTGTTCTCCTGGCCCCTGGGGGTCCCTCCCAGGACTCTGTACAGCAGTGCGGTGACGTGGGGGCAGCAGAGGCCAACACCTGCCCTGGAGGCCTCACGTTCCTGCAGAGTGGAAGGCCGGTTCCGGGAACACCCACATTCTGTCTGTGCTGCCCTGCCCTGCTGCCACTGAGCACCCCCAAACTCCAGGTGAGTCTCCCAGGGGCTGAGCCAGTGTGCTCCGCCCAGAGGATGCTGAGGGGTGAGGTGTGACCACTGAAGGGTCTGCTAGGTAGCTGCTCGTCCGGTGAACTCTCTGTGTACTGGGCTTGATGGCGGGAGCCTACCTGTGCACCCAGCCCGATAGAGAACCCTGCCTGTGCACCAGGCCCGATGAGGGACGGTGCCCGTTCTTGGTAGATCTTGCTTATGGGGGTTCCCAGGTACCTGGTGCTTCTCTACACAGAAGTGCCCGGGGCTTGGCGGGCATGCGAGTTGAGGGGCCAGCTGGGCAAGCTTCCTGTTGTTGCCGCAGCAAATGACTGCAAGCTGGGCGGCTTGAAGCCACACTCACTCCCTCGCAGCGGTCAGGCGTCGGGTGCTGGCACTGCCGAGCTCCCCAGAAGCCGTGGGGAGGGCCCCTCTTGTCTCCTCCGGCGTCCGGTGGGCGGCGGACCTGTGTTTCCCAGCCCTGCCTCCGGGTCCCTCTGGTTACTCCCCATGTCTTCCTGTGGCTGCGCTTCTGGTCTGGTCTGCATGGGCCCACCTTCCTACAAGGGCAGTAGGCACTGGTTTGGGGCCCACCTTCTCCAGTATGACTTCATCTTAATTTATTACGTCTGCAAAGACCCCACCTCCAAGGAAGGCTACATTCGGAAGTTCTATGTGGACGTGAATTTTAGGAGAAAGCAATTCTCCTGGTACACTGCCTTGGAGATGAGGAGGAAGTGTGCAGTGTGCTTTAAACAAAAGATGGATCATATATTCACTGGTAGAAAATACGACAACATACACAGGACTTACAGACGCTGGCCACTGCATCGAGCTTTTAGATATTCACGTGGGTTTTGAATTTTGGTTCCTTTACTGTTCTAGTGTTATTTTTTTGTAAGTCTGTGTCTGCACATCAAAGTAAAGTATTTTGACGTGCAAATATTAGTCGTGTATCATGATTCTTTTTCTTTCTTTTCTCTTTCCTCTCTTCCCCCTCCTTCCCTTCCTTCTTTTTCTTTCTTTCTTCTTTACTTACTTTCTTTTTTTTTGTTAAAGACAACATTCCTGTAAGCTTTGAGGTAAGTAGATTCAGAGAGAAAGAGGAAAAGGATCGGAACTGGGGGATGAAGGCTTAAAGAACTCTGCTTTTCCAGCGCGTAATTCTTCATCAAAGACTCATTTACTCTCCTTAGAATCTCGAAGACCCGAATAGAACTCCATTACTTTGACAAAGTAAAGTGGGCTTTCTGGACACTTCTCAGGCTCTGACACAAATCAGAAGGAAATCAGATAAAGAAAGAGTGCTAACCCAACCCGCCTCCTCTGTCCCCAAGCCCTCCCCCAGGCTCTGGGGTTCTTTCAAAGGACTTGCAGGATTACTGCATTTTAGTTAAATACTGAGATTCCGCCACTGAAATTCTATTGCTCACCTACTGTGTGCACAGAGAAGGTGGCTCCTAGCGAGTGCCTCCGGAGCAGATGTCGGGATGTGAACACACAGAGAGCAGGTCAGACACGTGAGCTCTGGAACTCAGGTCAGCCCTCCTCCCCTGAGGCAGGTCCAGGTGTGTGATGCCTCCAGTTTGGGGCAGTCTGGGGAAGCCCGCCCCTGAATCACCCTTCCCTGGCCCTTTGGACTCAGACACGCTGTGACAACATGCTCCTGAGGGGTCCCGGCCTCCTGACTCTGGCGCCAGCCCTGGAGCCTCCAGCGTGCCTCGCTCCGCCATCCCAGCCACACGGCGCCGTCCAAAGGCCTTGGAAGGAACAGCCCAGTAGAGGGGGCCCAGAGCAGGCACAGAGCCCGGCCTGGTTCCTCCTCTCGCCTCCCAGGACAACAAGGCCAGAATGGCAGCCTTTGTTCAAAGCCGGGCTAATGGGTAGAGAGTCCTGGGCAGAGTGAGAGTGAGGGGATCCCGAGAAAAACCCCGAATCCTGAGCACAGCGTGGGGAGGGCCCAGGACGGGGACTGACACTCAGTCTGGGCTGGGGCCCGGGCCTGGAGCTGTCAGGAGGGAGGTCACAGGACAGGTGAGGGGTACAGGTCACATTAGGGTGAGGGTGTAGCGGAGGATAGCCCAGGAGTGCTGTGACCCCGGGTGGCGTGTGGCCACGGCCTCCGTCCTCTGAGAGCAAACGAAGTGGGCTCGGGTCCCGCTGTGTCTCTAGACACCTCTCTGCAGACAGGACAGGGCCGCGGGGTCTCCCCAGGTCCACCTGGCTCTGCCGTACACCCCGAGTCCTCTGCAAGAACGAGGGTCGGAATCAGCAGCCTACCGGGTGATGATTCTGGGCGAGGTCCTGTCTTCTGACCCAAGACTCACCAGGGAAAGAATCAACAGGTTCCTCCCACCCAGGGCCTGCCCTCTGCCCCTCTGAGCCCCCTCCTGACCCAGCGCCCCCTGTTCCTTCTGTCCTTGCGCTTCTCCTGCTTCCCTAGAGGACGCGTATCCATGATCCCCTGGGCACTGGCCTCGTTCTAACGAGGTGGAGTCCTTGTGCTTCTCCTGCTTCCCTAGAGGACACGTATCCAGGATCCCCTGGGCACTGGCCTTGCTCTAATGAGGTGGAGCTGCTGTTGTATCAGCCACGTTCGCTTTCTTATTCTGTCCCCCAGGAAGTGAGGTCCCGCACCCGATCAAATGCCCCCACGTGTCGGGCAGTGTGTGCTGGAGGCTGCACAGCGCGCCGCGCCAGCTGCAGCTGCCGCCGCGGACAGGCCCGTCTGCAGCACGTCACACGTGCGTGTCCCAGAACGTGTGACCACCGGGGCTGCCGTCTCCTAGAGACCCTGAAGGGACATGCCCTGGGGCGTCCTTTCCAGACGCCCGGGGCCGCTCGCGATTTCACCGCGTGTCAGCTCGGATGGACCACGAGGCGCCCGGATGTTTGGTTCTGTGTTGCTCTGGGTGTGACTGCTTCTGGATGAGGTTAGCATCTGAGAAAATCTGTCACCCTCAGCAGTGAGGATGGAGTGTGTGTTCAGTTGTGTCCAACTGTGGCCCCCCGGATTGTAGCCCTCCTGTCCATGGGATTCTCCGGGCAAGAATGCTGCAGTGGGTTGCCATTTCCTTCTCCAGGGGATCTTCCCCAGCCAGGGATCGAACCCAGGCCTCTTGAGTCTCTGGCACCAGCAGGCGGGATCTTGACCACCAAGTCACCTGGGAAGGCCCATGGTGAGGGTGGGCCGCACCCGACCTGCTGGGACCCTGAGTTGAACAAATGGCTGATTAGGGAGGCGTTTCTGCCTGACCGTCTTCTAGCTGGGGCACTGGTTTCCAGCGGTGGGCCTGCACTCAGGCCGGGGTGGGTGCCACGGGCTCTCCTGCTCTCAGGCCCCACGGCTGGACCGGAACCATGCCCCAGGCTCTGCTGGGCATCCAGCCTCCCACTGAAGACCGGGACTCCACAGCCCTGCAGCCACACAAGCCAAGGGGATTCCTTATGATCAGTCTCCCTCCCTCCCTCCCTCCCTCTCTCCCTTTCTCTCTCTGTCTCCCCCTGCCCCCATGTATATATCTATAAAGTCTCTTATTGTCTCCCCGGAGAACCCTGACTAATATGCTCAGGATGCCAGGAATAGTCATCCCCATTTATCATCTTGGCACAATGGATCTTTTTCCCCTTTGTCTGTATTTTAAGTCATTTTATAAATAATTTACGATGACAAGAATTTTAGCATTGCAAACCTGCATTTTTTTTAAACTTTTAATTTTATACTGGAGTATGCAAGTGAAAGTGGAAACTGCTTGGCTGTCTCCGACTCTGCCACCCTGTGGACTGCAGCCCGCCAGGCTCCTCTGTCCATGAGCTTCTCCAGGCAAGAGTTCTGGAGCACAGCCGAGTAACAGCGCTGGGACGGTTTCACGTGCACAGCAAAGAGACTCCATTATACTCACACATGTGTGCGTTCCTTCTCTAACTCTCTCCTGTTCGGTGGTTACGTAGCATCGAGCCGAGCTCCCCGTGCAGAGGGCAGGCAAGCCCGCAGTCTGGTTTCGTGTATTCCAGTGTGCAGCTCTACGTGTGGGAAATGGACTAGTCCTCCGGATACACCATCAGCTCATGAGACTACCTGTCTGAACCTGGAACAAAGCTTTCCTGCAAACACTGATGTCAAATTCTAACTGTTTCTCTGAGAGTTGCTAGATTATCATGGCTTTCTTTGAGTTCTTTTTGAGTTTACACCATTCAAACACAATACTTAGGGAAGTTTTTGAAATTTTGGACACCTCATAATTTCTTGAAGAGAGAAAGTGGCCATCTTCTTTGCTCCATAGTTTCGAACAATTTTTAGTTTTAGTTTTATGATCCTTAATTGAAAGAATAAATCTAACTATTTTTTTCAGTTTTACATCATCTGTTTTCTTCCAATCATTTTATATACACATGTACCTACTATTTGTCCACTTAAGAACCGTATTAAGTACATTTTCACGCAAAAACATCATCAATATCATAAAAGTTGAAAGGTTAGCATCACCTTCCATTTAGCCAAACAGGAGGGTGCAGGGTCTCGTTCCAGCCAGCTGCCCGATGTAACACTTGCTGTTGGGTGACCCGCTGGGTGGCAGTACCGTGTCTCCACTTTGTCCACAGAATGCATTGTTCACTCAGATTCTCAAGTTTGAGAAAACACATTTAGGCCATTTGCACACATTGTGAGACTTCAGAAAGCTGACATCTGTGTGTTAACCTTCCGAATTGTCTAATTATGGTGAGACATCTTTCACTTTCATCTCTTTTCTTTCTACCATTTTGGGCAGAATCTGAAAACTTCTGAACTCTGAAATATTTTCAATAAAACTAAAACAAAGTACAAAGAAAGTTGTCAGGTCAGTTTTACATCTTCTGGAAGGACAATGAAATATTTTGAACACCACACACACACACACACACACACACACAGAAAAAACAAAGGACGATGACATAACAGCAATTTATTTTATTACTTTTTATCCTTCTAGGTGATTCCATCATTATTCTATGTTTATCATTTTCATTTTTTTAAAGGACAGTTTGAAAGAATATACAAAGAAGAAAAAATTCCTAGAGTGTTAAAATGGTGAAATGCTATAAAATATAGGGAAAAAAAATCAGTGAGATCCCTATTTTTATTTTAGAGTTTATAAAAGGATCCAAAGGACCCAAATGGTAATTGAAGGTAAAGTAAGCTCTATTTTATGAAAACAGCATTATGTGCGTTTGCGTGTGTGCCTCCCAGTGGCTTGGCAAGTGAAACTGTAATCAGAAATCTTCCAGCAAACAAAAGCCCAGGTCCAGACGGATTCACAGCTGAATTCTACCAAAAATTTAGAGAGGAGCTAACACCTATCCTACTTAAACTCTTCCAGAAAATTGCAGAAGGTAAACTCCCAAACTCGTTCTATGAGGCCACCATTACCCTAATACCAAAACCTGATAAAGATGCTACCAAAAAAGAAAACTACAGGCCAATATCACTGATGAACATAGATGCAAAAATCCTCAACAAAATTCTAGCAATTAGAATCCAACAACACATTAAAAAGATCATACACCATGACCAAGTGGGCTTTATCCCAGGGATGCAAGGATTCTTCAATATCCGCAAATCAATCAATGTGATTCACCACATTAACAAATTGAAAAATAAAAGCCATATGATTATCTCAATAGATGCAGAGAAGGCCTTTGACAAAATTCAACATCCATTTATGATAAAAACTCTCCAGAAAGCAGGAATAGAAGGAACATACCTCAACATAATAAAAGCTATATATGACAAACCCACAGCAAACATTATCCTCAATGGTGAAAAA